>LD362496.1:0-12613 GCA_001465055.1 Ptychodera flava
ATACATACATACATACATACATACATACATACATACATACATACATACATACGTACGTACATACATACATACACAGACATGCAAATGACATGCAAATGAACTGATTCAGCTTATACGATTACCTCACATTTGTATACCAAATGTGAGCTAAAAATGCTTGTGCAAAAAATCTGGATTATCTTTTCTGTGGCATTTCTTCTCCGTATATCCGTCCAAACCACAATTGAAGCAAAAGTTCAAATCTAATCCGGCTGGGTCAGAATTCCATTATTCTGCTGCCCATGTTGATATCTGTGATGTTGGAGTTGTAGGTGGTGTTACGTTGTACTTGGGACTGGTTCTGATCTCTCTTCCTGCGGTGTTGCTGATGTGGTCGTGACTGACTGCTTGGCACTGACCAGGTGTTATTTAAGGCTGGCGGTGTGGGTAGCTGGTTGGCATTTCCTTTCATCATCTGTTCCATCACCTGCTGCACTACTTGCTGTACAGTCGATTTATCTAATGACTGTTGCATGTGTTGTACCACTGGAGCTGATGTGGCAGTTGCCTCAAAACTATCACAGAAAGTGGTGCGATTTGCCCTAGCAATCTCATGAGCTCTTTTCTTGGCTTTCTCTTCTTGACGTGCTTCCTGCTTCCTTACCATCTGCAATAGCTCGATGTAACTTGGCGGGTTGTTGAGCCTTGTGTAAAGTTGCAAAGATGACAAATCGCTTTCATTGTAAAGCACTCCATCCATGAACTGTTGAAGACGGAGGTAATCAGCCTCATACTCCTTAACACTACCTTGTCGTATCGCTCGTCGTAGGAGAGTCTGTAACTCCTGCAAGTACTGAGAGTGTGACCACTCTGATTTCTGATAACATGACTGGAATGCCCTTAGAGACTCAGCTGGTGTAATCAGAGTGCCATACGATTTTTCAAGGGCATCCAGGTAATCCCGTACTGTCAAGCTGGGTGTCGGTGTCAATGATCTAATAACGCTCATCGCCGGTCCGGTCAAGCTCTCAGCGATACGTTTCTTCTTTTCCGCATCTGGAACTTTCCACTCCGTAATCATTTGCTCTGCTTTATCTGCCCAACTTTCATAATCGTCTTCATTTACCGGCACTGGCAGCCTACCAGAGAAAACTCTCAATTTACGATACCACCCAGACTCATTTCTTGGTTGAAGGTTTACCACAAGTTTTTCCATCATTTCCATCCAAGCAGCATCAGGACCAGCTTGGCGCGGTGGCGATGATCTGTTTGGGGATCTTTCTCTCGGTGGGTTTATAGGCGGTATATTCCTGGGAGAAGTAGAAGGCAGGACAAAGATTCCCTGCTCATCATCAGTCCCATCATCATCACTTTCCAATCTATGGATATTTGCCCTAGGCGATTGGATTCTGGTGGCCGCTCGCCAATCACCCAACTCCCCTGAATTCGACTGTGCTTCCCCCATCCTGCGGCGACGTGCTCCATTGCTGCTAGCCATGACAGGGTGATGGTATTTTGGTCTCACGAAAAACCGAGGCAACAGAAGAAAACATTCTAACCCCGGTCTGGCTCCCACTCTTTTCATATTCAAATTATCAGCCCATTCCCTCCCAGTAGATGAGTGGCAGAGTACACCTACTGCCCTGTCACACCATAATATTTCTGTTAAGTTGGTATCTCCGTAATTCCCAGAGATAAACTGCAATAAATCACTCAAATCATCATCTGTTGCATCAGGAACCCAGAAAACTAATCCATGTTTAAGATCAATACCTTTTTTCTCATATATTTCTACCGCAGTTCTCTCAAAGCCTGCCATTGTGGTAGTTACAAAATAGCAACAAACTGTACACAAGGCACCACACTCTCCTGGACGAGCTCCCACTTTTGTAACCCGGACTTCTACTGTCTTTTTTAATAATTATCCAGTCGATAAACTCGGACAACGTTCATTGGCCAAACAAATAGACAAAACAAAAGGAATAATCGTCGTACGATTGTGATAGAGTCTTGTGTAGAATTTGTTCGCCACGACTATTAGTTTTACTGCTAATGATAATTATAAGGAAACTTAGTAAAATTTTTAGAATGATTAATCCGACAATATTGTTACTTGAAAATCAAATTCCAGGCGTGCATTCAAGTTCATTCATTCACTTCGCTGAAGTTCAGTTAATTATACGATGGATGTTTTTTGGGGGCGCACAGTCTAAAGTCCAGTTGCGACGATAATCTAGATTTAATACACATTACAACTTTCCCAGACAGTCCTTCCTTGGGTTTTTGTATGCCAACGACAAGCAGCTGTAAGCAATCCGATGGAAAGCTGATACCTGAACAACTTCCAGATATAATAGTCCTCCGTAGAAGATCGCGCAAAAATGGGATTTAACACACACAGTTGATAGATAGGTCGTTCGTTGACTTCATGGTAGTAGTCCACACATTTTCCTTCAATGGCACTCTAAGCAGGCAGACATGTAAAAGACCAATAGGCACTTACGTAAGCATGAGCATTTCCTTCTGTTTACACAGTTTCATTCAGGTTGATAGCAAGTAAATCCAGCAAATTGTGTAACGGAAATCTGAAACTACAAATCAAAGAATACATCGTGAGAATCAGAAAAGCAAAATTACAACTCTATAGGAAAACTTACTTTCTTTTATGAAACACAACTGGAATTACACTAACTTTGGAATAGAAACTCAGACACATCTTCACATCAATGTGCAAAACGTATGGTCCGATTGACTCCTTCAATCATGTCAATGTTTAAGCGTGAGGGTGTGTCTCAACTTCTAAGACGTAACGAACTCATTACGTTTGACACCAAAGTAATTCAAACACACATACCTGTAAGCGTAGTCATGTAAGAGACCAACCACGTTGTCTAAGATTTTTTATCGCTGTAAGACTGGTTATTCTTCCCCAATTATGTGTCCTCACTAGAGTGCAGATAGTGCGCTGTTTTCAAGCAGTGGCCACCAGGAGAGCATTACAATGCATTGTGGGCGAAGACGCTATCAATGAAATTCAATAGTTTTGTCGACGTCGTCATATGCAACAACACATGCCAGACCTAATCACATGACGTAATCAGGGTTACACATATTGAATTTCTGTAATTAGGCTACATATCAGGGTATAATTCTATAGACCTCTGCTACAGTTCGGAACTGAACTAAGGTCAATGCACTAAATTAATTTAGACCTCTGGCATGTGTTGGTATTTTGAAAGTTTGATGAGCAAGACATTCTTATTATTTGCTGATTTGAATATTTAATGAATTTATGTATTGAACCATATATAAATACTTCACTTACCGATTTCAATCAAACCCTCTGACAGACATTAATTAGACCTTAATTCTTAGATTAGTTGTTCGGAAAGTTTTATGTGCTGGGACTTTATATTATTATTATTACTGTAATTGTTATTGTTATTACTGTTGATATAATTATTGTGATTCCCATTATTTGCCTACATTATGAATTTCTGTGATGACTGATTTGAACATGACCCCTGATATACACTGATTGTGCGTAGCTTTAGTTATGCTGAAAGTTTGATGATGAAAACATTCTAAGAAGAATGGTTAAATACTTATTAATGAATTTCTGAAATTAGATTATATTAATACTGAATGGACTGATTTTAAGTGGACCTCTGATATACACGGATTACTGCACATCTTAAGTTATGCGGAAAATTTGATGAGCATAGCATTCGAATTATTAGTTCATTCACATATTTATGAATTTCATTTTTCGGCATTATATCAACCTACATGCTTCAATTTCAACCCGACCTCAGATATTAATTGTTATGCTTAAATATAGTTATGCTGAAAATTCGACGAGCAAGACCTGCTAATTATAAATTCATTTGCATATTTAGTGAATCTTTGTAATTAGGCTATATATCAATACGAAATGTATCGAAAGTTATCGGATTTCAAGAGTACATTTCTCGCACTTTGACATCTACTGTACATTGGTTTTAAATAGACTCAGTCATGCTGCAACTTTGATAAGTGTTGCTCATCATAATTAGCTCATTTACTAATCTGGTGGCTTTGATTAATTAGACCAGATATGAAATGTGCATGCACTGAGAATTTCATCGAACTGCTTAGTAAATTTGTCACACATAGTTTTATTCTTGCTGAAGGAGCGTTGTATGCTGATTAATATCTTATTTCAATATTTAATGACATTCTCAAACTACGGCATACCTGTATGTCTAAGGTGTTTGCACTGTATGTGATTGGACTTCCAAGTTACATTCGTTGTACTCATATTTTAGTCATGCTTGAAATTTGATGAGTGTGACATTTCATAACTAATTCATCCATATATTTATGAATGACTGTCTGTAATTTGGCCAAATATCAAATTGGAAGACACTAAATTTGAACAGGTTCAACATTAATGAATTGAAACTATAAGAACATCTGTATTTTAGTTACTAGTTCAAGCTTGAACACCCTGCTTCTTATTCATTTCTTTAGGCACACGGTGTCCAATTAGAGGCCAATCCACTGGTAATTAGCTGTATCTTTAGCTCCGCTTCTTGCAATGCAGAACATATCATATAGGTGGGTGTCCGCCGTGTTCAATAGTGTGTCGTCAGTCGGCTGCGCACTTGCGGTGATGTCCATAAACTTTTAGCTTCTCCTCCGAATAGCTAATCAAATTGTTTTTAAATTTATTGGGTAGGTTCCTTATGATGACCATAATGAGGTTTGACAAAATTGAGTCCAAATTTTTTATCGGTATTTTGGGACACTTTCTGATTTTTTATCAAAAATCTTCTTCTCTGACACCACTTGTCCAATGGCTTTGAAATTATAAACGGGTTCTTTATGGCGATCACAGTCAAATTTGTATATATTGTGGCAAAAGTTACATATTTGCATTTTTGGGGTCAATTTTCCAATTTTTGGACAACAAACTTTCAATGAAACTATTCATCTGCTTATTTGAAGGTAGGCATTTAGGTTGCTGGGGTAACTTTAGTCAGGTTCTTAAAACTATGGTGAAATTTGCATATTGGTATTTTGAGCAATTGTTTCTGTTTATCGTCAGAGAATCTTCTTCTCTGAAAGTTCTAGCCCGATTAGTTTGAACTTAATATTGAGATTCCTTGGATTGCCAAATCGTTGGGATTTTTATTTATTTATATTTTTGTGGGCATTTTAAATGGGTTTGGTTTTGTGGTTTAGTTGGATAAAAGGCCAGCGGTAGTTTGGGAAATGTAGCGAAAAGAATATATATAACGAAGGGAAAGCCATTCCACAGTGGAGTCCATCAGCAGTTAGCATTGTAAATGGATTATGTATAGTACACCTTAGATACTTGTCTTGAACTGAGGTTATATCGTTATCTCGAAGTGTAAACAAGGCACCTGGCACAAAATGCATTCAAGATGATTCAGTTTATCTCGGAAAGGTTGTTGAGAATGCCGATATACAATTTTACTTTAATGGTCCAAATTTGACTTACTTTCAGATTATGCACAGCCTTCACACTTTCTCCACTAACGCCCCAAAACAACTTAGGTATTTTGGGGAATATATACTTTTTTCCAACAGCGTAATAGCTACAAAAAGAATTTTGCTCTGGTATTTTTTTCCTGTTCGACTACCCCTAAAGACATAATGGTCGACCCCTATTTGTCTGGATGTTGACAATACTGAACCAGGTTTCCCAAGAACCTCAAGGTAGACAATGCTTTGACATATTAATCACAAAATAGTCGTTTGAAATAACAGTCTTTCGATTCTCTTTCTCCCTTCCAAGCAAAACACTTACATCCTTCTCGCCGGAGTTGAATTAAGAAAACATAACTCATAGCATGCATCAACGGAGAAATAGCTGGACGAAAAGATTTAATGGGTTCGGGAAAATGTTGGCATTGTCAACTCTCCAACTCGCAAACTTTGATTTAATTTTAGTGAGTAATGAATTGAATACGCTGAATTATACATGTTAAGCTATCGTTTGTCAGAAGCTTACTGTCACCAGCTATACTGCAAAGTACAGAAATTAATATGGCGATTATGAAGTTTCTTATCTCCACTTGAATTTACGTCATTGAAACAAAGACATATCAGAATTGTCGAGTTTTTTTGTTTGAGAATACATTTTATGACAGAGCACTATTTTTCTTTCGGCGAGAAGAAAAATATGAAGTATCTTTTGGGTGTAGAAAAGGTAACCGAAATATATTTTAACCATGGCAACGTTATCTCTCTAAGTTACTCTTATACCGCAATATTGCATATGTCCATATATGGTCAAAGTAGGCGTGTCAGCCATGTTTACCCGAAGAACGTCAGTGACACTACACGGTGTTAGTGGTGCACTTGTTTTGCACAGCAAACCAAGTGAAAACCAATGGTTGGCCACTATTGCTGCAGATGACAGATTTCCTTTAACAAGAGCAATTCAACATGAGAAATGCTCTACATCTCTATATAATCCATCGTCACGGACATAATGAAGATCTCTGCGGCAAATTCCCTGGAAAACTAAACTCACATTCGCATCGCCCAACACAATTTGATCTCCGAGTCATTTTAAGCTGCTCTCAGAAAGTTTAATCATAAAATAGTTCCAGGAACAAAATGTCCCCTAGGCATTTTACATTGCGGAAAAATCCACTAGGCATTTTACATTGCGGAAAAATCCACTTGGCATTTTAAATGGCGGAAAAATAAACGATAATGACAATACCAATGCCAGCAGGCAATAGTAAGTTGCAATGCCGTACACAAATGACAATTTTTGAAATGTTCAAGCTGCATGAACGACTATGTAGACAATCATAGTCGGCGATATGGATTGACGAGTCTACAATTTTGTCAGGAAAAAAGCAAATACAAATTGCTCTGCCAACAAGTATCATCATGGCCAACAAATGAAAGAAACATGGAATATGGCAAGTAGAAGGCGATGGGACTAGATAGAGGAAATTTGAAGAAAGGAAGAAAGTAAATCCAATCACATGTGCAAACCTAGAAGAGCACCCAGCTACTTCCTTTTAAAATGTTGTTATTCTGCGGCAAAACCAAACTTACAGAAATAGTTAATGAAAATTTACAATCACAATATATTGTTGAGATCCGCAAATGCAATCAAATGTCTTTAGCTCTAGTTTGCGATAGTAGAGGTTATTTGTGTTATTTCCATAGTGAATTTGGTTTCAAGATGCCGTATTTCACGACCATAGCCTAAAATCCAGATCCATTATTACGCGAAATATTTCCAGTTTAATGCCACATTTTCTGTCAAACCAATATTTTAGCATTCATATCTCTTAATTAATTGCAAAGTCGATGTCAGTCTAGGAGATAAGTCAGGTGGAAATTCATTGCGCATTTCGTGTATCGATCCTACAAGTACAGCACGTATCGATTCTTATTGAATCGGGCACATAATCTTGTTTCGAGTCCGACCAAACCAGAGCCGTGACCCATGACTGTTTTTCCATACACTGTGAAGGAAACCTGGAGGAAAAAGAGAAGGATACAGTTGAGTCAGTCCTTTTCGGTCTATTCCCAACTTTAAAGGGATACAGTAGTTGGAACTGCGCTCAAGGGTCGCGTGGAACCCATACGAACAATGGTAAACACTGTATTCAAGGTACAATGAAGGTACAATGGTGATTGATGAAAGTTAAAACATGTCTGTCATAATCTACATTGTATAATTTAAATCTTGTAGCTATGACGATGATGTGCATCTAGGTATCGTGCATGAAATACATTGTTTGTAAACAAGAAAATCGCACAGGCGCAGTTTCCACGACTGTTTCTCTTTAAAAGGGCAAGTACCTGTAACTTTCGATTTTAATTAAGCTTTTGTTCTTCTCCCCATAGTATGTTAAATCATCCACTGTTTGTTTCGTCAACAAGGCGTCTATAAGTGTAAAATGCACACAGTCTATTCCGTATTTTAAAGGGACTGTACCTGTAACTTTGATGATTTCAATCAAGCATTTCTTCTACTCCCCATAGCACGCTGAAACACTCACCGTTTATTTCATGCACACAGTATCTATACGTGTAAAGAGCACTATAGTCTATTCCGTATTTTAAAGGGACTGTACCTGTAACTTTGATGATTTCAATCAAACATTTCTTTTACTCCCCATAGCACGCTGAAACACTCACCGTTTATTTCATGCACACAGTGTTTATACGTGTAAAAAGCATGTTATTGTTTACATTTGAATTCTAGTCCGGACCGGAATTCGCTCGCCAACATCACCAATGCAGTTAACACATGCACAGGATGAGTTGAAAAAACTGAATACAACCCTTTTCAGAATTAGAGCGCGAAGCCACTGCAGTGAACTGCAATAAAACTGCTCACACTAATTAGTTTCAGCTGTAGCCAGCTGGCAAAGTCGACAACATTGTATGTCCCATGCAGACAGTTTGTCTGGGGAAGTTGAAATAAAAAAAGATTTGTACATGGACCAGTGCATGGTAATGTTACATTGTATCTTAATCTTGAACACAGGGTGCCAATCGTAAACTCTCATTTACAACTCGAGCCTCAGACAGAGCTAGTTTTGCCTTTGTACAAGCAGACTTTTTGGTCTTTATCAAGTAGCCTTGTTCAACACCAAAGTGGTCACGGCTACAGCTGAAACTAATTAGCGTAAGCAGTTTTATTGCAGTTCACTGCAGTGGCTTCGCGCTCTAATTCTGAAAAGGGTTGTAATCTCACCATGCTTTGGGGAGTAGCATAGCACAAGAAATTGTGGTTAATATTTTTAAAAATTTAAACAAATCATCAAAAGTTACAGCTGCTGGCCTTTTAATCCTTTATCTTATTATTAATAAGTTGTCTTGTGACCTCGCGTGATTTTTGTTCGGATGGACCGGTAAGGATAAATTTTAAATAAAAAATTGAACAAAATATGTAAACATTAAGGTTTGTAAAGAAAATACTGATTTCAACCGTTCTATGCGCAACGACTGACTCTTTATCTAATTTGCCATAAAAAGTATTCTACTATCGGTAAATGGGCTAGTTTTGTGATTGCTTGTTCTATCATGCGTATTTACCAGACGAGGGCATATCATATAGGGATAAGCTTTGCCGCCATGATGTTGCCTACCTTTATTTTTGAAAGGAAAGTAAAATTTGTATACAAAAAATTGATTCTGATAGTAGATATGTCTATCATCAACATATAGCGCAATAAACGAAAAAGGAACCAAGAATGTTTTCTATTTTAAACAAAGTGACGATAACATAATGTCAGTACTGCAGTTTAAGCGTCAAAATGAGTTCAGGGTGCATTCTTTGCAACCAAGCTTCACGAAATCCGAAAATTTCCCATAAATTCAATTTGATCATGATTTTATATAATCTCCTTTATTCCCAAGCTTATTACGCAACTTTTTTAGGAATGTCTTTAATCTGATGTTGCCTTTTCGTGAATGATGGCCGTCCCGCGGGCGGCCCTCTGGAGGTTGGAGTAAATCAAGTTTATCTCTGCGAGACGTGTCGCACTCTCGCGACAATTTCGATTACACGACTTCTCCTCGTAATTGACTCCAAAACTCGAGGGACTGCTAGGCGAATACTCACGTGCTATCGATACCAGAACAGGATACAGATCTACGACCACCGCGCTCACATTTCGTGACGTGGAACTTTTGGCCAGGTTTCAGTCGGACTGATCGGTTTTCCACGTTGTATCCATATCGCAACTCTGTCAAGAACTGCCGACTATTGCATACTTCTGTGTACGGCGAGAAACGTTTATGCTAATGGAAAACAAAATATTAAACTGGTCAAAATTCAACAAAATAACTAGAGTTGAATATTATTCAAACAAGTGTTATTCATCCCCTATATTCTTGCAACAATTCATGCTATACATATTGAAAGTGTGTCACCATCTCGTAAACACAGACTTCCTGTACATACTCAGGCGAATAGAAAGTCAATGGCTAATTTCTATACAGGGACAGGATTATCTGGTCATATCAATGTCGTATATTCATCTTCAAGACCGTGGTCACACCTACCATGCTGAATTCTTCACTACTGCCAATGGCATCACTCTGGTCTTCATCAAACACACCAGATTTGAGATTTTCTGGTTCGAAGTCAGATTTCTTTGAAGAAAATACAACGCGATTTGACAGTAGGGCAGGATGTTCCTCGACAGTGTCATAGAAGCCGTTAATACTACGCCTCATGTCTTCGGTTTGCATGTCAGTTGACTTTGTATTTCTGCTACTTGTCATGTCTTCGATCACACGTTCAGTTAAATCTGTGCAGATGAAAGAGTAAGCGGCCAGAAAACACACAAAAATGTTAATGTTTCGTTTCCACGTGCGTTTCCTTGATAATTTAGAAACTATAGGGCATGGCTTCAAATTGAATGAACTTTGTATATGCTTCATTTGATAAACTCTTAGTTCACTCCCTTTCTCTAAGTTTTGGAGGGGTTTAGAGACAAAAGACATACATACACAGATACATACACAGATACATACATACATACATACATACATACATACATACATACATACATACATACATACATACATACATACAGTCAGACACACAGACAGACAGACAGAGACAGACAGACAGGCAGACAGACAGATAGACAGACAGACAGGTAAAGGCGCCATTAGACTTACCGTTAAGTACTAACTTTAGCATTACATTGTCCAACGGAGAACGTCGATTCATTTTGGTCGAAGACATAGACTGGTTTTGAAAACCGACATCTTTGACAAAAGTGCAGTTAACAAAAAATTAAATAGTCAGCAAAACTCCAAACGCATGACATGCTATGTATTTAAATTTTAAACATGTTCTGTTCATAGAGCTGTTACATTATGCTGAAATCTCGTATGTATTTTTTCCTTTGTCTGACTGCCTCTCCTCACACTTCACGGACTTCGCTTTATCAAGCCAATTTAGTAGGCCTACATATTACACTGAGTTAAGGTAGAATGCGCCTCGAAGACAGATATACGGACTCTTACAAGTCTTTTCTGATATACCACGTGTGGAGGCATTCATTTTAAATCTCCTGGAGTAAGAAAAATATTACTGTCTTAGTTTTCTGAAATTCTCAGTTAGCACTGAGATTGCAACAATTTCGAATTTCAAGTGTCTATAAATGTTACGTGATTTGTTTCTCTAGTACAAAACTCTGCGCCGTGACCCTTGATTTTTATTCTCAGTTTGGTAAGACAATGGTTGAAAATTTCATCAGGGAAGGTTTGAGCGAAAGTCAAAGTAATTCACCTTCGAAACGTATACCACCTTAACAGAACTAAAACAGTAAATTCAGTTAATTGATGCTTAACGGGGTAGAGTCGCGCTACTCATGTAAGTGTATTCAAAGATCTATCATGGTTATACGTGAAATGAAGTAGCGTGATTTCTTCCAAAATGCATTTCATGTCTGGGTGAATGACAATATTACGAGAAAGAAATAACTTACCGTATTCAGTTGGTGCTGTTGACACCAAATCTAAAAAATAAAAACATAAAATGAAGACATGAAAGATAAAAGGTCTCTTTGATCTTATCATGAAACGTACGGTTCTTTCTCATCTGGAGCCAATATCTAAGTTAAATGTTACTAAATCTAATCCTAGTGACGAGAAAGAGTGTCACTTTTAGGATTCGCTGTAAACAATGGAAATCTTTAAAAAATGTTATAAGTGTTGATATGAATGATCTGGCCAAAACATATGCAAAAATCAGGAAATTGACAATACTTTTAATTTTGAGTAGACCTCCACCTTAATAGATGAAGATGTTCGTTCAAAGGGCCAGTAGCTGTAAATTTTGATGATTTGTTTCGCAACTACAGTTCTACTCTCCAAAGCATATTTAGATATGTAGTATTCAGCTTGTCAACCCAGTATGTAAGTATTTAGACTGCAACTTTATTCTTGACAAGAGAATTCTGGTCCGGACAAGAATTCAAACAACAAGATAGAACGTGTAAATCAAGAACGGTACAATGTTACTTTATTTAAAGAGACAGTAGCTATAATTTTTTACGATTCTTTTACTTTTTGTTTTTAATATCAACTACTGCCTACAGTGTGTTGAAATATTTATTTAGCTTGTCAACACAGTGTATGTGTATAATGTACTGTTAACACGATTGGAACTAATTTGGGATAATTGGATCTTCATATTTTTCAAATTTCTCAAAAGTGTTAGGTGCCATAAAGCTGAATGTTGCAATATTACAAACTACTCATAAAAACAGGTATTTAACTTAGAGAAAAACAAATGAGCTTACATGCTTCAACACACTGTAGGCAGTAGTTGAAATTAAAAACAAAAAGTAAAAGAATCGTAAAAAATTACAGCTACTGTCTCTTTAATGAATTGCTCTAGTCATTTCATGATACCGTCATAATCCTCAAAATTGGCACAAAAATTAACATTTCACACTCTCCAACATTTTCGTCCTTGGACACGATAAATCTAGCCGCAATTCCACTAAGTTTGGACTATAACAACACTGGCGCCAAGAAATACCAAAATACCAGCACGGAATCAATAACATGACCTAACTCGTTTACGCATGAAAAATCCGCCCAGTAACACCTCCCTCTCTCTCTC
>LD362496.1:12706-26515 GCA_001465055.1 Ptychodera flava
CTCTCTCTCTCTCATATATTGTGTGTATCTATGTATATATGTATACTCCCGAATTTGTTCTAATCGCGTTCTTCAAAAAATACCGGTAATAATTATTATCATGAAGTCCACAGGAAATTTACAGTAAAAAGAACAGTAATAAACTGTCAAAGTTGTGATTTATCCAGATCAATTTTGTTCTCTGAACATTCATACTATTTATCGAAATTGTTAATCTTAGACAGCTGAATGCTGACGAGAGCGTTTTTGTAACGTACGCTCGACATTTGTATCTGGGTATCTGAAGCTGTGAACTGTAACTAACAAATCATGGTGATATGGCCAACGACATACTATGAACACCGACTGAACCGGATTTTGCTTCAGGCGATTGGAAATTAAAGCTGATTGTGGCATCAGAATATCACGTGACACGTGTGTATTCTCAAGGCACACCGTTCAGTCAACTCTGAAGCCAAGATAATCATTGCAAGTGAAAGGACATGCGTCTGAACGGAAACAAAGGAAGTCCTATCGATGAAAATTATAATGCAGGTTCCAGACGTTATCATTTCATGTCTGCTGGGCCTAGATACGAATAGGTCGGGATTGTTGAAGATGGCAGTATCAAGGCAAAATGCTCGACTCAAACTTATCAGTTGATTATAAATAATATACTTGTTAGAACAAAACTTTCACAGTATTTACATGTCCCAACGTATTCAAATTTTCGAAAAAATTAGTAGCATCGTTTATAGACGAGACGATTAATTTCATATATTGTCAACTTGATATACTGGTTTTTAAACACGATTGGAACTTACTTGGGATAATTGGATTGTCATATTTTAGAATTTCACAAAAGTGTTAGGTGTCGTATAGCTGAATGTTGCAATAATACAAATAATCAATCAATCAATCAATCAGAAGAATTTATAGAGCGCCAGTATCCACTACGAAGTAGTGTTCAATGGCGCTGTACAAAGATATGGCAAGGTGTCAGTAGGCTCTTTCGAAGAGATGGGTCTTGATGCTCTTCTTGAAATTGTCCAGACAGGAAGACTGCCGTATTTCTAAGGGTAAATTATTCCAGTTAAGTGGAGCAGCACGCGAGAAGGCACTCATAAAAACAAGTGTGTAGTGTAACAATAAAAGCAGATGAGATTACATTTGCAGATTAAATCGGCATTCTTCACCATACATTCCAAATTAGTTCCAATCGTGTTCTTTATTGATTTGTATACCTTTCAGGTGGCACCAAGTACAATTTTTTATATTGATCTGTCGAGTCTTGTTGATTTATTCCTTTAATCTTAGTTTAGTTTCGACAATGTTGATCAGATAAATCCATGCCTAATCCCCACGAAACATCCCCGACATTCCCGTGTTTCGTGGTTTTCCACTATGACTTCCTTTGTAGGCATTACTGAGAAGATGACAGTTTCTGTCTTACACAGTTTTACTAAATATTTGAAGATCACACTTTTTAAAATGCATAGTTTCTGAACAAAGAATTAATTAGGCAAGGTAATATTACAGAATTGTTCCCTTAAGTGATCGCACCTGGCAATATTGACCTCTTTCCTCTGCTAGTTTTCATCTGGCTCAATATTTAATTTCTTTTCCGGAATTTGGTTCTGTTTGTAAGACACAGTTTATGCCCCGTCTCAAAAATCACCACTGGTTGAAAACACACAGGAGTAGACGTTATTGTCTATGCAGGATGACCACATACAGGGGTTCCTTTTGTTTCAGATGGTTTGAAGAAGCGTTTTGAAATCTTTCTAAAACAATTTGGATTTCCATGACGTCACACAATACATGCGCAGATCCGCGGTGCACCCTACACATTGTCACATTACTTCGTATTCGCTTGCAAAATAAATAAAAAACAGTATTTTCATTTAATATTCCACTATCAACCGTTGCTTAGGAATTTCAAGAAATGGGTATAACGTATATCGTTTTCCCCATTTCATGAAATAGTACGTATGTTTGTTGTAACAATTTTAATGTTTACTTCTTTTTCATCATACAATTACGCCTTAAATATCCTGATATCTTGGAAATCTACATATTCATCGAATATATTATTAGATCTAAGAAATAAACAATAAAAAAATAAAAAATAGTAAGTACTCGCTTCTACAGTCCTACGGCAGAAATCCAAGACAAACGTTTATTCCAAGAGCGCGGGACGTCTTCCCTGTCTTCGGTAAAATTTAAAATTGTTGTTTCGGTACTTCACATTGATATTCGCGGAATATTGAAACTATAACATATGTTTTATTTAATAGTCAGTTTTTTCAAAATGTGCATTCTTTCTTATAAATTTGTTCTCAATATGAAAGTAATCGACAAAATGCATCATGTTGTTTTAAACCTGATTAAAATCTCGTCCGAGATGCCCATGATTATTCCGGTTGTGTTGAAATGCAGGAAACGTTCGCTAAGTAAACAAATAATCCAAAATCTGCTGAAAATCTCACGTTGTGACTATAGGAAGGAAAGTAATAAATGTACATGTAATTAGCGGTATTCTCCTGCATCGCCATTTGAAATTTTTCGTATATTAAGGAAGAAGAAACTATTTCATAGTTTCGACAATGCACATGATCAATCGACAACCACAGCTGCATGATGGTCATGATATATTGGCCCGACTACCAAACACAGAGAAACTGTTTCATTGGGGTAAAATGTCTCTCTTACATTTTGAATCAAACATTTATATTTTACATCCATTCAAACGTGTCTCTTCCGTGACATGGAAATAGAAAACGAGACACATTGGCTGAGAAGGACCTAAAGAGGTAGTAAAAACGTATTTACTGGTTATATTGTCTTCTGCAGAAGACTCTGACTGTCATAATTCTGTTTGAACACACACTTCATTAAGCATGGTCGCTCTTTCTACTCCTAAATAAAGAGGTTTAGTACAGGCACGTCAATTGTACAACCAAACGTTTTATTTTTGAAGGCAGCAAAAATGTCGAACTACACAGAAAATCGAAATTTTACGAAATCGGGTACAAAACGGTAAAAATAGTGGATAATTTAGTTGAAGATTTCCGCGGATAATTTTGTTGATGAGGGATACTACCCTTGATTAGTTATGAGTCGCACATACTAGTACATCATTTGCAAGAAAATAGCGTTGTCATGTGGCCAATATCCTGAAACTTTCAAAAAAAAAAGGCTCGGGAACATAAGTTTGTAGTTCAGTATGCATGCTTTGTTTTCAGATGAAATCCCAAAATCCCATCCCGTTACTTTATGCAGATTTTTACAGTGTTTAAATAAAAAATAATTTTGTGTCAAGGACCAACTCATTGGTAAGCAGCCTTTGCAAGCAATAATGCACACCCAGCGACGGTATACCACGAGATTTTGACCAGTTCATGACATATATGCACGAGCGATAGCGAGAGCATAATGAACTGGTCAAAATCGAGTGGTATACTGTTGCTGGGTGTGATTTATTGCTAGTATATCATAACATTATATTGAAATTCTGGCATGGAACGTCAAAAACGGATTTTTACTCAAGCTGAGAGCTCGTGAGTATGCCAGCCGTGGTATATCGCCAATATACCACGGTTCTTTTCATGTACTCTCGACCAATCAGATCGCTGTATTTGGGACATCGATATACAGGTATGATATAATTTTCCTTGTTTCCAGAACTTTCCGCTAAGAAGAAGCGAGAATTTTATTACTTGTAAACTCACCACTTCAAGCCTGGTATGTATCATTATATCATACCAGTATATTGACGGCACAAATACAGTGATCTGATTGGTTGAGACTTGAAAAAGAACCATGGTATATTGGCGATATACCACGGCTGGCGCACGCGCGAGCTCTCGGCTAGAGCAAACATGACGTTCCATGCCAGAATTTTAATATAATGTTATGATATAGAAGCAATAAATCACACCCAGCGACGGTATACCACGAGATTTTGACCAGTTCGTTTCATTTATGCACGAGCGATAGTGAGTGCATATATGTCGTCTCTTCACTTTTACCACTTCTATAAGCAATTACAGAAAAATACAATACTTTCTATTTTGGATATCTTAACGATCGACTGTAACCTGCCTGTTTCCAGCATGAAAATATATTAAGGTCGTGCCTGATATGACGGACACTTCATTGGCGACGAATAAATGAAAAGTGTATTAGGTAATTAAAGTACCTTACCTATATGTAAAGTCAGAACAACTGTACAGGATGCCAGTAAAACGCAACTTCGCCAACAGTCCATACTCAGCAAGACAAAATGAAATGAAATCCACTGTGAACCAAGTCTGACTTAAATACCGTCGCCGTGTTCTCAGAAGTCGTATTTGCATACAGTTTGATTTTGTATGCGATCAGTTTATGTACACATAAGTTGTGACTAGGACTTCGCTGTTTGTGGGCGTTTCAATGTATTCTTCCGGTTGACGGCAGTAACTCTTCCTCTGAAGATCACGTTCGCTCCAAAAGCCATCGATAAGAAGTGTTGCTTTTCCTTTTACAAGAACAAATTGATTTTAATTAGAGATTGCAATCGGAGATTGCGATATGATAGAAGAGGTGTCCTTACCGCTGCCCTTGAGAGATATCACGTGACTACAACACATGAGGCATTACTAATGTGTTTGTCCTTCTGCTACACTTTAGTGATTCAAGTATGTCCATCACCTGTTTGAGTTTGGATTTTTTGTGCGGAATTATATTTAACCCGAAAGTGAAAGTATACGTTTGTAGAACGAATAGATACAACCCTTAATTTCAACACATAAAATATTTTGCTTGAAAAAACTTTGAAGTAATGTATTCATAAATTTGGAATAAATCTGTTGAAAATGTTGACATGTTTGGGCATTCAGGGTTATAGGCAAACTTGTCCACCGTTGCTGTTTGTCGGATTATATGCTGAACAGGCGGAAAACATTCTTATTTTTCGGAGACATTAATCTGGTACTAGCATCACAAAAGTTTTGTCAGATCTTATAGAAGTTTCCAGAAAGTAGTCACAGAATTTAAGACTTCTTTTTAGCTAGTATAGACTATAGTCTATAGAAGCTATTGGGATGGGTATCCGTCCGGCGTCCGTCGTCAGTATGTATGTATGTATGTATGTATGTATGTATGTATGTATGTATGTATGTATGTATGTATGTCCGTTTGTGAGGCGTCCGTCCACTCAAATATCTTGAGAACTGCAGCACTTACTGATTTGATATTTGTTGTGAAGATGAAAAATATGATTTTGAGAAACTATTTTTTGAATTTTTGATATTGTTGAAAATATGCAAATTAGTGCCAAAAAGGCGTTTTAGGTAAAAAATCTTCTCCTTCATAACCGCTGGTCAGACAGCTTTGTTATTTGATATACAGGTCCCTAAGGATAACCCAACTAAGATTTGTTCAAATTGTGATGAAATATGCAAATCTGTATTTTTAAGGAATTTTTTGTCATTTTTGGTTAAAATTTATTTCATCAAAACAGCTCGTCTGACAGCTTTGATATTTGGTATACAGGTTCCTACAGATTAACTAAATATGATATATTGAATATATGACGAATTCTGCAATTTTGTATTTTTGATGCAATTTTAGCCATATTTGGTCAAAAAATGTGTTTCTCAAAAGTTACTCATCTGTTAGCTTTGATATTTGGTATACAGCTTCCTAGGCTTTATCTTAATGCAATATATTGAAATTATGATGAAATTATCAATTTTGTATTTTTGCAGCCAATTTTGCCATTTTTGGTCAGGCCATCCCGAAATGAGCTATCAGAAATCCACCTTCTTCATTAATACATGTGTCACAAAAAGTTATTCTCTACTTAACACAGCAGAGCTCTGTCAACTTGTGGGTCGCTTGAGTTTTCAAAACCGCTGGTCAGACAGCTTTAATATTTGGTTTACAGGTCGCTAGGATGACCTTAGTGAGATAATTTCATACAGTCAGGAAATACTGAATTTTTTATCCATGTCTGTAGTAGCTATAAGAACTTTGGCCCTATGTTTAGATATTTGTTGACAACATTTGTGAGTCTTCAATGTTGCAAATTAGCCCTTACGTGCATACGAATGATATTGTGCAGAGATTAGGCGCATGAGTTACTCGATGATAAAATATGAACGAGTAAAATGACATCATCATTAAGTAAAACAGATATTTAATGTCGGTTACTTATTTCAACGATAAATCATTAATTTTCGCAAATCATCAACATCATTTTTCTGTCCAACGAAAGGAAAATCTGTTAACCCTGTTGTGCATTTTGAAATGAATTTCACATAAGAAAGTGTAATAAGAAAATAATATCCGTTGAATACACGATCCCTTTCTGAAATCGGCTAGGTTGCCACGGGATAACAGCAGCGGTAGGGGGAATTAAGTGAATTAATGAATGGATGAACGAACGAATTAAATGAATGATGGCGAGACCGAGGACGATCATATGTTGATGATGACGACTAAGACGATGACCTCGATGATAATGTCAAATCGAATAACATTCCCTCACAAACACTTGAACAGAAATGAGTGGCAGGGATGAGAAATTGCCATTTTCTCATCAATGGTGAGACTCTGCTGTCATTTCTACGGCGACCAGGTGAGAGAAGTTCTGTTTTGCACCAATATGTGGTGAACACTGTTTGTCAGCCTGACTGTTACCAAAGACACGAACAATTCTCGTGAGCTGTGGTCCCAATGAGTCTCACCACTGACCAGTAAAAATTTCCAATCTCATTTATGAACAGCAAACTGAATAGTTGTAATTACAGTTGTTCGATCTTTGAAAGAGTCTACAGAAGTTTAATCAACATTTTCCTTTAGAAAACTAAATTGCTGTAATTCGAGTCAGTTTCGGATTAGACTAAATAAAAGTACACATTTCTAGCTGAATTTGTTGTTGAACACCCATCGCAATACCAAGAAGGATCAATCAATTAAAAATTCATCATCATTTACATTAGCATTTTCGTATTATTTTCTGATGATTTTGAACAAAATTATTTAAAAGCAATTCTGACAATTTGCCAAATACCCCACCTTTTATCACATGAACACGATTGGAACTAATTTTGGAAAATTGGATCTTATAGCAGTTCAAACTTATCAAAATCGTTAGGTGCCCTGTAGATGAAAGTTGCAATGTTACACGTTACCTGCAAAAAGAAGTGCATTGCAGAAAAAAAGAAAAAAAGGAAGAAAAGCAAATGACCTTACAAATGCAAGTATAACAGTAAATATAGAAACCGAATACTTCAGAGTGAAAAGTTGAACCATACCATACATCGGACGCAAGGTAAAAAGAAATCCTATTTTCAATACTGTCACAGTGTCAGTACCAAAAGGCTTTTTAACATTTTCCAGAATTGATTGGCCACGAAAACCTTTCCACCAAAAACAAATAATTTTAATTGTTGTATAAACAACAAAGAAATAAAGCCTAGCTCTCTTTTCACTGAAATCGAATTTGTAAATTATTGTCAATTTTGTGATATAGGTTGGACGCTAGTTATACGATCATTATTGATATGTATTGATAGAATATCAACGGTCAAGAACAAAGATCTTGACCCGGTATTTTTTTCATTTTCGGTCCACGTGACCACAACTCCCTCCATCAACTGACATTTTCAATCTTCAGTCGACACATCGACTGAATCTTCTTTGGTCATAAATTAATGACGTAATGTAAATCCAGCTCACAAATAAAATTAATTTAGAGAGTTTACCCTTGGCATGGGAGACATCAAAATGATAGAGTGGACAAAATATGGACCCAAACAAACAGCTAAAAAAGCAATTCTTGCGGCTTACGAAGACCGCAACCATCTTCAGAATTGTTTTAGACTGTGATCGCCTTGCCATTTGAGATGATGATTGTTGAGTTTCTCATTGCCATAAATTATAGTCAATGTATTTTCTGTGATACACCGTAACGAAAGGAACTAATCCGCCTTTTTATTCTACCACTCCCTAAAAAGTCTAGGTAGTTTGTCTGATGAGTCTTGAATACTTTTTCTTAATAGCTGACATTGTTCTCGTTAGCGTCTGGTCATTTATGACGGAACACAAAATATATAGATTTGGGCCGTTCTTCACCCATTGAGAATAACACTAATTTGCACCGGTTTTAAGGGATGGCTACTGTCTCAAAGACATTCTTCAATTATTTTCGTTCTGGTGAATAGTTATTACTATTAAAATATAAATAACGATTCTCTACAATTACGGTGCTCGCTACACAGTAATCACGTCTTCACACGTGCACTTGAACATTTCCGATCGTATCCGATTTCGATCGGCTATCATTGGCATGCAATTTGTGAGTCGATCCATGCATGGGCCACAGATAAAACGGTCACACAACTGCTGATGATTATAATATATTTTGAGCTCTCCTCCGATCTCTTTCGAAATCAACTTGGTCGACCTTGGATCGAGGTCCGACTCTGAGAGAGTGGTTTGGCTTGCTGACCGTTTCACCCTCCCATGTATTTGTCTTCACCGATTGACAGTAATTGAGCAGGATGTGTGTGCTGTTCTAGCTTTCATTTTGCGTTTTGTGTTTCATTTATCGTTTTGTTTCAAACAGAAAAATAAACAATGTATTCGTAAACAAACACAAAACAAGCAAACCACAAAAAACATCGGAGCCTGTGGTCAGTATATTTAATTATGTCAGACTGTTTTGTATAAGATCTAAGGTGGTGCTTAGAACCGGACAACTTTGTGTCAGCTTCAGTGACCTAAAGTACTACGAATCAAGACCGCTACTCTTGAACTCGTATTTCACTTTCAGGTGATATTCAGTGATTCCGAACGGCTATTGTTGTTTTCGATCAAAAAATAAACCATTGCACTACATTGTGCAACTTGTTCACTGAACTTCTCTACTATTTGTCTGTCCTTACGACCAACCTTATTCTACTACGGACTGTGTTAGTTTCATTATTTTATTCTAATATGGTATGTGGGCGTAATTTCATTTTAAGTGTGATTATTTAACTTTACTCTTTTTAATATTTTGTCATCAGTTTTTAATGGATCAAAGAATTGAAAAATCCTTATCAAGGGTACGACATAATAAAAACTTGTTCTCTGGGTGTATGCCAACCACCTATTTATTTGTCTATCTATTTAAAAAAAATCTAATAAGTAATTTCATCTGAGAGTGAATTCCTTGGACTCACATCTCGACCATGTCAGTTCAAGTTTTGTCTGAATGGTAATGATAACATGAATGTTACTCTCCGTCCTAATCACGACCCAACACCAATACCTCCTTTTAAAGAACACACACACACACACACACACACACACACACACACCAAAACATCTATCCATTCCAAAATCAAGCCAGTTTTATTTAGATGGGTTTCAGAATTATGAGCGCAAGACAGAAGGGGAGTATTTGAACGCCTTTTATTACTATTTTTTCATTTTATTTTGGACTAAATCTGTCCATACATCTCTGATTTCACAGAACAGAAAATCACATAAAACACATATTTCTTATTAGTGAATATTGTGTTGGTAGAGAATAAATCAAAGGTACAGAGAATCGGTCACCAATTTACAAACGATATCCACAATATAGATCGGTACCTTACGAAAAATCAACTCCAGAGTGACCAATCATGATGTACTCGATCAAATGCTTTAGATGCATCCAAGAAAATTAGTGACATTTCTTCCATGTTTCCGATGACAGTAATTGATTTCTTCTAATGAAAAGAAACATCTCAGTTGAATGTCCTTTCTTGAAGTCAAACTGCTATGGCAAGGTTTCCAGCAAAAGAATTTTGAGTTTTAAAAATGAGAGGATTTTTTAGCTTCTCCTGCTACCTCACCTCCACATCAAGAGGTGTTTGTGAATGCAGCCTTATGGTATGATCTAACATCAAATTAGATCAAAATAAGTCTCATAGAATCAGTTTTTCAAGGTACAGATTCGCCATGCTGTTTCGCTCACGTGTTCATACATGTGAGCTAATGTCACAGCAATGTCTGTCTGTCTGTCTGTGCGCTCAATACACTCAGTGTGAGTTTTCGGACAGGGTGGTGAATTTTGCCCAAAGCTGTTTCATAAATGACGAGCACTACGAAGTCTTATCATCATACCTTTCGAAACTTTATTGTGTTTATCCTCAAACTGTTAACACCGACAGAAATGGCATTAAGGAGGTCAAAGTTGCCAAATTTTTACCCATGTTGAGTGCATAGTAATCGGACTGCTATCTCAGTAATCGGACGTTGCATTCGGAATATGATTATGGCGGCTAAATACTGATATTCTGAAACTTCGAACCCTGATTTTCAATTTCGATGTGTTTAGAAAACTATATGGAAATATTTCGTGATAATTAGTTACGTTTAATCCATTCATGACGCAACTATATTTCAACATGTATAGTGTTTAGATATCGGACACGGGCTGTCTCTGTGTGTTGTGTTCAACACCTTTTATCGTACGGTGTGGCTAACTTCGCCAAGTTTGTGGCATCTAAAATAGCTTCTACCGATAAAAACTATCCAAAACGGGACAGCAGCGTCACCTGAGTTCATAGTCGTGCCAGCGGCTTACTGACTACGCATGCGCATATCCATAGCGAGCGCAGCAAGAGCGGCGAGCATTAAGACTAATGCGTGTACAAGAAATTTAGAACGGAATCTCTATATACCTACGAGTTTGAAAAGAGAGCACAGTTCCATGGAGGCGGCCATTTTGAATACTTTTATACGGATTGCGTGAAATTAAAGATATCATCTACCACAAAAACTACTCGACAATGTGTAATGCCGACAAAAGAATCTCTCTGTTCCAAAGAAAGTGTGAAATTTGTTTCAAAATGACTATTTTCGATCACTTTTGAAGGCCCGGATCGGTCATCACCAGGCGCCGCCATTTTGAAACAAGCCTACTCTCGCGAGAACGAACGGTCAACTCACGCGAGAATTAAAAATAGTGTGCTGAGCGCTAGCTGACGACGGGAATATCAAGTACGTGTTTTACATTAGACTGCCTCTGTTCCCGCCCCTGTTTAATATAATAAACTGATCGGAATCATATAATTTACCAGTTTTAAATAATTTTCGTTGGTGAACTTGGCATTTCCGAGTTAAATTGCTATAAATGTTATTCTGGAAAACAATTGACAACAATTCAACCTCAACGAGTCAATGGCTAAGTTATGAATCATGCATCAAACACAGAAATTAGCATGCTATTGCCTGAAAACATCATGACGATATACTACGCTGCGCTCACTCTCAGGTCAGACCTGTTACATATCTAATAGCGAGCGCAGCGAGAGCGGCCGAAGGCCGCTCGCGAAGCGAGCATTAAGACTAATGCGTGTACAAGAAATTTAGAATGGAATCTCTATATACCTACGAGTTTGAAAAGTGAGCACAGTTCCATGGAGGCGGCCATTTTGAATACTTTCACACGGATTGCGTGAAATTAAAGATATCATGTACCACAAAAACTACTCGACAATGTGTATTGCCGACAAAAGAATCTCTCTGTTCCAAAGAAAATGTGAAATTTGTTTCAAAATGACTATTTTCGATCACTTTTGAAGGCCCGGATCGGTCATCACTAGGCGCCGCCATTTTGAAACAAGCCTACTCTCGCGAGAACGAACGGCCAACTCACGCGAGAATTAAAAATAGTGTGCTGAGAGCTAGCTACCGACGGGAATATCAAGTACGTGTTTTACATTAGACTGCCTCTGTTCCCGCCCCTGTTTAATATAATGAACTGATCGGAATCATATAATTTACCAGTTTTAAATAATTTTCGTTAGTGAACTTGGCATTTCCGAGTTAAATTGCTATAAATGTTCTTCTAGAAAACAATTGATAACAATTCAACCTCAACGAGTCAATGGCTAAGTTATGAATCATGCATCAAACACAGAAATTAGCATGCTATTTCCTAAAAACATCAATGACGATATACTACGCTGCGCTCGCTCTCAGGTCAGACCTGTTACATATTAGCGAGCGCAGCGAGAGCGGCCGAAGGCCACTCGCGAAGCGAGCATTAAGACGAATGCGTGTACAAGAAATTTAGAATGGAATCTCTATATACCTACAAGTTTGAAAAGAGAGCACAGTTCCATGGAGGCGGCCATTTTGAATACTTTTACACGGATTGCGTGAAATTAAAGATATCATCTACCACAAAAACTACTCGACAATGTGTATTGCCGACAAAAGAATCTATCTCTTCCAAAGAAAGTGTGAAATTTGTTTCAAAATGACTATTTTCGATCACTTTTGAAGGCCCGGATCGGTCATCACCAGGCGCCGCCATTTTGAAACAAGCCTACTCTCGCGAGAACGAACGGTCAACTCACGAGAGAATTAAAAATAGCGTGCTGAGAGCTAGCTACCGACGGGAATATCAATCAAGTACGTGTTTTACATTAGACTGCCTCTGTTCCCGCCCCTGTTTAATATAATAAACTGATCGGAATCATATAATTTACCAGTTTTAAATAATTTTCGTTAGTGAACTTGGCATTTCCGAGTTAAATTGGTATAAATGTTATTCTAGAAAACAATTGACAACAATCCAACCTCAACGAGTCAATGGGTATTACCCATGAATCAGGCATCAAACACAGAAATTAGCATGCTATTGCCTGAAAACATCAATGACGATATACTACGCTGCGCTCGCTCTCAGGTCAGACCTGTTACATATTATACTGTGCGAGTAACCGGAAGTGTACCCTACTTTCATAGGCGCCGCCATGTTTTTTTTGAATACTCGTAAATAAACAAATACGAAACAAATTACTATTATATAATACGCCATTTATAAAATATACCTCTTTTATTAGCCAGTAAATGTTATTATGCACCTTGTCGCTGATACAAAATATCGTTAATATAGATAAAGGGAGAAAACTGTCGTTCATTGAACGGGGGCATACGCAAAGAATGCTGGGATTGACTTTAGTAAAGCGCCCCCTGCGTCAATAACTAGATTCAAAAATTGCCAGTTTTTAGACGGAACGCTAAAGTTTTCAGCTTGCAAGTGGAAGGTGGGCAGTGCGGTTACCATTGCAATGGTAACGATGGCATAATACGTCCCTTGTTTAACACAATAGGCTGTTATCATGGTAAAAATTGCCAATTTTTGACCAACAATTTTACACATTACAGAAAATCTATACCTGCACTGCTGCAGGGTTTGACGTCGTGTACGTACGTGAACTGCTTTCATCAGAGGGAAACTGGGCATAGTTGTCACACAAACGTATATGAAGTAACAATTAATTCTATTTTATCATGAATCCATACAAATAACATTGCCAATTTTAACCCCTTGCGCAACACAAAGGGCTGAGCAGTTAGCACATGGCAAGAACATATTAGTTTTTGGTGGATGTGGACAAAAGTTGGCAAAACATGCTATGTACATTGATGATTATACCAGGTTATAACAAAATTGAAAGTAATTTTGCATTTTCACGTCGGCTTATTTATAATTTGCATACCTAATGAGCAGTTAGGCATATAAAGCTTTAAGGCATTGACCAAAGGCAATTACGCTTGCTATATACGTGGTGATACAATGACAGCAGTCAAAGAAATTAAAGCCCTCTTCAATTATCAGATTTATCTATTATAAATATTATTCACTTGATGAAATTTTCAATTGAAAACAAAAGAATGACAAACTGCTAATGGGCTGTTGACACATTTGCTAATGCGAGAACCTTGGATTGAGAAGGGCGCCTTTAAAGGGAAACCTAAGTCCAGCGACATTGACCGTTTATCCCTTCCAAAATC
>LD362504.1:33963-50271 GCA_001465055.1 Ptychodera flava
TACCAATATTTGAAATTCAATATGACTGGCACCTCAGTCCTGTGTGCTAACTTTATGCAGAAAACTAGAAAAACTAAGATGGTGAAATTTTTTCGTACACCAAGAGCTTCAGAACGAGCCCCAACCAGTGGTGTAGCAGAAAAATTGAAAATATTTCAGAGCCCAAATAATGTCCCCAAGGTGCTTTCTGCCTTGAAATCAAAAAAGAATTTACAACCCTATAGTTTTGTATTGCAAGGGTTGACTTTTATGATGAGGAGTGGTTGCATCGATATACCAGTGGTTGAAAATCCCAAATGAAACATGCATACTCAACTAACACACCTAGAAATATTTTGGCAACAGCTCAAAAAAAGATTTTGTTGCCAACAAAGCTAGGCTAGCAACCCTTGTTAGACATGAAACTATGCACAAAGCAACTTCCCATCATGTCTGCTGTTAACAACTTTGTTGTCATGGCAACTGATGACATCTTTACCGTATGTCAAATATGTACAAGTTTCGAGACCATCTTGGAGAGCGCCCTCAAGTGATGAATATTAGATGTAATCCTTTGAATGCTGGAAAATTCCAGTTCCATAATATGAATAACTGTGTACCTTGAGTGCTGGAAAGTTCCAGACTGTGAGTGAGATCCTATATTTATCTTATACCAGTGTATTAATGGTACAAATACTACTATCTCATCGGTCGAGACATGAAAATAACCATGCTACATTGTATATATAGCACAGTTGTTACAGGCATTAGCTCTCAGCAAGAGATAAAAACCTGTTTTGATGTCTCACGCCAGAATGTCAATGTAATAATATGATGGAATAGTAATAAACCACCTCTCAGCAACAGGTATACTTAAGCAATAAAGCACACCCAGCGATGGTATACCACGAGATTTTGACCAGTTCACTTCATATATGCACTCGCTATCGCTCGTGCATATATGAAGTGAAATGGTCAAAATCGAGTGGTATACCGTCGCTGGGTGTGATTTATTGCTATTTATATCATAACAGTATATTGAAATTCTGGCGATGGAACGTCATAAAAGGAATTTTCCTCATGCTGAGAGCTAGTGCGCATGCCAGCCGTGGTATATCGCCAATATACCACTGTTCTTTTCGCATCTCGACCAATCAGATCGCTGTATTTGCACCATCAATATACTGTATGATATAATACTAGATTTCAACCAGTTAACTCCACATCTGCATCACTATCACTCGTACCCTTGTCGTGAAGTGGTCAAAATATTGTGGTAAACAGTCACTGGGTATGGTTTATTGCTTAATTAGCACACAGTATGTATTGTAGTACAGCAACTTTACCACATTGTGGTAGTCAAGTGATTAATTGCTGTTTCTAATGATTTGCAGGTATGAGATTAAAGGACCACAGTTCCATTACGAAGCCAAGAAGAACAATGAATTGCTGAAGAAGAAAGATGAATGGCAGGAATTGTTTGATTACAGAAATGACTTACTCAGAGCTTCAAGAGAATTTTCCCGATCAGCAGTCTACCAATAGTGCTGCTAACCAGTTATACCGTATGTGATTGAGAAATTCATGATGCATAGTTGCCAAATGTACAATGCCCTGACGATGGAATGTTATTGCAGAGGAACCAGTTTATGACCAAACCAGCTTTACAAACCACACGTAAAAAGTTATTTACAAATTTTTAATATGGTACAAATGTCATAAATAGCATGGGCAATCATTTGTATGGAAGACTTTCAGGGTTTCAAAACGAGGAAATTGTTAGAAAATTACGTGATGTAGGGTTGGTATGGTTTGGAAACAGCCACGTACTTATAACATGCAATTATTGTTAATTGTGTAGACTTAGTAATCATGAGGTAAATTTGCTTTGTATTTTCCTGTAGAATTATTTAGAAAGCTATAATTTGTGATGAACTTTGAAATGTTATCACAGAGTAAGACGGGCACAGAGTTAATCAGTAGTGTCCATCTCATCCAATCATTGCACTTTATGAACATTTGACTAAAATTTTCATTGTTTGGATAGAAAGTTATTTGTATTGAAGATTGGAATTGAGAACTCTCTTGTTATTTTCATATGCACTTTGTATCATCTATATTGTGTGCCGAAATTATTGACTCCCTTAACCTCTGTACTATGGTTTCAACCAACACCACAGTTTTCAGTTTGCTGGTTGGACTTCTATACGGGGCATGGAGGGGTGAAAGGGATATGACAAAACCAAAGATGTAGAACTTTACTACTGAATTTGTAGCACATATTTAGGATGACAACTCAGATATTTTTGAATATGTGTTGCTATTGTTTTTCTTTCCAGAGTTCCAATAATTTACTCATTCCCCTTCCCTCAAAATAAAAGCATCCACAATTTGTTTATGATTGCTCATTGGATCTTTCTATGTATGTGAAAAGTAGGGTGTCAGCTTGTGTGGAGAGAGTTGTTCCTACAGCTCTAGGGCTTGGGGAGCTGAATTTTAGACCAGATGATTCACCAATGTCAAGTTCACTAAACAGTTACAGTGTATTTTGGTCCGTCCGTGTGTCATGTTCTTGTTTCTCTCCGTCAGACAGGAAATGGTCTATTTATGTGTATATTCATATGATAGTACCATTAATACTTATATAGTGTTCTTGTCTTGATATTATTAGACTCAATGTTTGAGACATTGTTGTTTGCAGGCAAAACCACTATGACTGTAGGGTACTCCTAAACCCCTATCCTTGGCTACTGTAGATGACTGTGAAAATATTGCATATTTTTGTGTACAAACTACCAGTACTGGTATTGTGAGTAGGGATTTGCCCAATGAACAGTAAATCACTTTACAAGCAAACAGCTGTAACTTTTCCAAATACTTTTATTATTTTTGTTCCAGCAAACCAGTTTCTCCTTTTTCTCCTTCCAAAGGTATGTTGTAACACAAAACATTACCCTTGCAAACAATGGATTATGTACAATATATACAAATGTTATTGTTGACAAATAAATTCTAGTCTGAAGTAAAATTAAGTTGTCAACAATAAGTAAGAAATAATGTACCCCTCCAGGCCTACCAGTACAATGGATGAAAGGAAACTTTGCACAACATAATGCACGAGGCATCATCCCGTACATAATGGAGTGAAAGTTTGGACGAGTCCATTATGGGCTGGGAGGGGGCACATTATTGCTATTATTTTATAGTTTTGGCAATGCCAGTGAAGTTGTAGATGAAAAAAAACATCTTGGGCCAAAATCCTGGATAATCCGAGGGTATGACATCACAAAATTCACTGGTATTGACAAAGCTATAATATAATATTGACATACCACACACATAACGCTAAGCTGACAAGTACAGGGAATTCCAGCATGATTTGGGAATGCTAGAACAAAAATGATGAAGTTATACTGAGTTAATGTAGCTTTAAAAAAAATGAGCATACACATTTATTTAATTATTGCTTTTTTTTATTGTCAATATAATCTTTCACCTGCAGGGTTCAATGACAGATAATACTTGCAATCAGTTTTCGGCAATATCATTTTCTGATAAATGTATATGGTAGTTTGCACAACATCTTATAGTTAAAGTATCCAAAAATGACTGAAATATTTTATACATAATTCTCTTTGACAGAATTGAAACTAGAGTACTGTTTAAGCTAAGTCTCTAACAGAAATGTACTCATGATTAATCATCATGATTACTTATTAGGAATATTACAATTTACTATTTATTCATGCTCCTGACAGCAACCCATTTCACCAATCAGAAAGGTTTTTTCAATTGTACAAATAACAAAATTCACTCATATTTTTATTTGTAAATATTTCATTCTGTAAACAATCTAGAGATTGTGAGAAGTAATGATTCAAAATAAAAAGTACTAATTTTTTTTCAACACATAAAGGATTCCATTGGCTTGTCCATTAACCCTTTGAGTGCTGTAATATTTCCCGCCAAAATTTTACTGCAACATTTTGCATATTTTTATGGATTTTTTCTGCATTTTTTTATAATTTTGGACCAAATGGACATCACCTTTCATTGGCTAGTTTTTTTTTACCAAAATTTTGGCAAAAATATGAGAAAATTGACAGGGGTATATTTTACAAAGGCGACAAAGATTGACTGTGGCACTCAAAGGGTTAAGTTGAAATGACTACATGTTGAGAGTGGTGGTATCAGTTTTGACTGTCTTGTACCATATATCAATAGAAACATCATTTCTTTATGGTCTGACTTGGCTCAATGATTTTCTCACACAGATAGGTGGCCATTTTGATTGTGAACCCCAGGGAAACAATAAGCTGAGGCAAATTCTTGGATTCCACTGTCCTTTCAAGGGAAACCGTTGTCAGAACTGCGCCTGTGCGAGTTTCTTGTTTACAAACGATGTATTTCGTGCACAATATCCAGATGCACCTCATCATCGTAGCTGCAACATTTAAATTATACAATGTAGATTATGATAGACATGTTTTAACTTTCATCAGTCACCACCATACCATAGAGTGTTCACACTGGTTGCATGGGTCCCATACGACCTTTGAGCACAGTTTCGATAACTGTATCCCTTTCAAGACACTCATTGATAGCAAAATTTCACTGGACTTATGAATTCAGTTGCATGTATCATTGATTTCGTAGTGATGGTGGTGGGGGGGGGGGCAACAGTGCAACCAAAGTAGTATCGCCTTAAATTAAAAACTAACATCACAAGCACATCTCTTTTGCCATGTATAGACTAGATAAACACAAAAGTGTGATGCCTGAGTGACTCTGTAAAATTTGTGGACGTACACAGTAGCATGGTACAATTTGTCTACATGAAAAATGATTGCTTCTAGAGTTAGTTACAGGGTTCATGTTCATCCATAGACACCACTTTTTAAGTTTAGAAAGTATTGATTAAATTTTACAACACACTTTGTTAAACCACTTTCGGTCACTGGTTATAATGAGACAAGGTGTGATCAAAATGTTTAACATCCAATTATAAATTTATACCGGTATATTGTATTTACATATAGATAAATTTGGGATAGGTTTATCATCATAAAATTAACAGTAATTTACAAAACTCATGAATAAAAGTAGAAAATGATTTGCTATAAATTCCTGAAAAAATCTTAAAACAATCATCCAGTCAGATTTATGTGTCCCTGCCATAGATGTGTAAGCATCAAGGATCTGAGGTACCTTGTGAAATGTCAGACGCAAACAAATGACATGGTGTAAGTATATTACTCACACTGAACATAAGAATTATAAATGACAATCTTTCACACTTGTACTCTATTAGACATGTTGCACAAAAAATATCACGTTATAATGTTTGAGGAACAACATTCTTAGACTGAACAACAAAAGAATTATTGCCATTTGGAAAATGTAAGATATGCTGCCAGCAAAATCCCTGAAATTTAAGATTTGCCATTAGTCAGGATAAACAAAAGGTGCAAAATTTAGAAAATTTGCAATGTACCTTGTAGCTTTCAGGAGAGTAGTTGCAATTCTTTTTTGTGTGTTTTCGTGATACTTCGTCCATTCACTAGTGTAATCATTGCATGTTTTATTATTGAAATGTAGTTCTGTAGTAACTCCAGATTAGATATTTTTTGATTAAATAATATCCCTTTGAATGATATACACATTAACCCTTTCACCACCATGGATTGAACCATTCCAATTGTTTTCTATGGTAAAGTTGGACCTCTAGACAGGGAAATGGGGGTGAAAGGGTTAAACAACATTGAAAAAGGACATATTCCTATAAAGATTCCACAAACAGTATTTCACAAATATCATTCCAAGATAATGGAATTTCGTGGCAACTTTGTTCAGTAGTGAGGTAATATGTTAGTTTCAAGCACATTTACTATAGTTATTCCAAGGTTACCCTTTAACTATAATGATGTATTCTTGACATCTGTCTAATGGCTGCAAAACATGTACAGTAAATTGCACATGTACTGGTATAAGGAACAGACCATTAGATCTTAGGAGGTGGGCGGTGGTCACAATGAGATTGTGAATATTTTTTTTACAATTGTAAATTTTTGAAATTTTTTTTAAAGGTGAGTTGTGATGTGCTCATATTTTTTCTCAGTAAATTGTCAGATTTATAATTTTATGCACTCTTATTTAATTTTTTTTGCAAACTAGTCTGAAGATTTTTTCCTAACTTTTTGCTTTAAAAATTTGTTTTCTGTTTTTGACCATTCCCCCTCCCTAACTACAAGTCTATAAAGGTCCCTATGCTTTCATAAACTAATCATGATGAACTCTAAAATATTATACAGTATTACAAAATATTAAAATCACTTTAAAGTGAAGAAGGACAGTGCTGCTCTTAAAAATCTTGCATAGAGAAATCATGCCATGATGAAATTCACATGGACTATTCATAAAGAGCTAATCAAAATAATATTTTCAAAATTTATGTACTAATTGCATTGTGTATGCATAAAAGCTTCTTTACAGTTGTAATATCATTTAGTCAGTTACTGCATTGCTTGTGTTTGGTCCTGTCAAAGTCATGTTTACTTGACTCTCTTAAATTCAACATGACACTTGGTGGCTGGCTGCTGAGTACCAACAAGATGAAGAGAACTCTGAAATAGACCAATGAAATCAATTCAGTGATCACTTTCACTTCATTAGATTGCATACCTTCATTCAAACAGTGTTAACATTATTTTTGGCTTTCCATACAGACAGTCCACTGAAAAGGCAGAGTTCTTATGATCCTACGTACCCAACTAGGGTATGCCAGCCGGGAACTTTTTTAAGATTTTTCCCATGGTTGACAAAATACCATTGCAAAATCGTTTTGAACTACACATCATTCTGATTGCAAATTAGGTTATTGCACATGCACCACAAATGAAATAATGTAATCTGCCATGTATAAATTGTTGATGAATGTCACCTCAGGTACAGTGCCATGTAAAACTGGCTAAGAAACTCTTTGCATTGTATGTGTAATACTGAATAAGCAAAAAACAAGCCAAAATTAATTCTTCTTTGGTGAGAAGGGTGCTTTGAGTTACTACAAGTTCACATATCTGATATATGTCTCCTGATAATTCACTATCCCAAACCTCATCCAACACATCTTGCTACCAAAGTATGTCTCTTTATATCCATATGTTACATTGGCAAATACGCTTAAAGTAAGTTGTTTTGAACAATGTTCCACAAAATTTGATCTAAACTTCCTACCTCTTTTGGTACTGGACCAAGTAACTTCATATCAAAGTTTCGTAGCAACAGGACAACTAACATTTGGATCTCCATCAATGCGAACCACCTGTAAAAGATAGGCAAATCAGTGATGATTCAAAAACTAATTAGACTCTCTCACAGCCCCTTACTGGATATACATGTACATACTGTAATTCTTGTGTAGCCTGAATACCGGTACAGTGCAAGCTGAACAACAGGTTCAGCAAGCTGGCATGGCCCAGCAAGCTAACTCATCCAAATTACACAAACTACAGAGCGTAGCCAGTAAGAGGTCGTGAGAGTTTAAAATCACATGAGAACATGATTCCTCATTTCTTTTCATTACTCACTTCACCAATCCTTTCGATATATATGATTTCAAAGGTGTTTGGCCAATGATCAAGCAAGGTACTGAGGAGGATGAGACAGATACTTAGATACATGTGAATCCTGTTTACCCTGCTTTTATTACACAACTTCATGCCATCTGTACTGATATTGGTGTCAATTGCCATGATTTAACAGTCATCATCAATCTGGCAATTTCTTTATCACTACTTGGTAAAAACATTTGCATGGACTCTTTCGTGCTATGCTGACAAGGTACAGGAATTTGCAAGGACAAATGGTCCTAGACACTCTCACAGTCCCTTACTGGCAATGGTCTTTAGATGATGACGCCTGGCCCAGTAAGCTGGCATAGCCACTAGGTACAGCAGTTTGCTGAGCCGGCTTTTGCTGAGCCAGGTTGCACCAGTCATAGTGCGTAGTCAACCATGGGGCTGCGAGAGTCCAAACAAGTCTGTGGTTACAATCACTGTCTTTCCTTCAGAAAGGATGAGACAGAATTGATAACTTTTTCAGACACTCCTGTCTACATTTCTAGAACAAATTGCAGATTTTTTAACCAATTTTTACCTGCCAGGACACTGGTATCTTCCTCCACCAAATGCAACAAAGCCATCTAAGAACACATTTTTCTCTAAATCTGCTTTCAACCAACGGTCCTAGAAGAATATTGAATTTGTATAAGAATGAAAATTCACCAGGATTCTTGACTTTAAAGCACATTGTCTTACCATTCCCATTGATCAAATAGTTTGATATGATAATATGGTATGCTCCGTGAGGACAGATATTCTGACTCTCAAACTTTTACAATACTCTTTTGGTCTACAACTTGTAGGGGCTCATTTTGAAGCTCATGGATGTCATGTATAAATAAAGGTTTTCATCAGCTATTTTAGTGAATATCAAGGCTTTGTCAATACAGGGTTAACAAAGGGATCGTGGCCACTTTGAATTCCAAGTATCGTAACCTGTTGCCTTGTTTCCTTATCTACCAGTGGACTAAATTTTGCATGATTTCCGGGGGAATGGCTTAAAGTTTCCTTTCTGAAAGTTTGACCAAAAGTTTAAGTCTTCCTGATTCAGTTTCGAGGCATGTACTACCTGAAATAATTTGGGCACATTTACAACCAAAGTGGTATATCAAATTATGATACTGATAAAACTTTACAAGTAATGATGTCACTGGTAGATTTCATCATGCAACAAAATAAACAACAACAGTGCTCTGAAAATAATAGATTACTCAATCTTTCTTTGGCAAGCAAATATCATATATTTCATGAAATGAAATAATATAAATATGCCAAATGATGTCGTTCAGCCTTTAAGATAAACTGGTAGACTTTACTTACTGGGTTGAATTTCTCAGGGTCTGGAAAGAGGGTCACATTGCGATGAGCCCAGTAAGGTGACAACATTAAAAGGTCTCCAGCAGGGATGGTGTACTCCTGGAATGAAAATATTTAAAAATCAATACACCAAACACGGTTTCAATTAAGTTTCTGAGTTATTGGGATGTAAAGCTGAATAGATGCACCATATGGAGTGCAAAACATTAAAATCCCACACACTTGTTGCATCAAGCGAAGCATGTTGGACATTTTGAACATCACGTTGAAACATCACAAGTTAGAAGGCTTCATCAAGGAGTTTCTCTCTGATCAAATCAGCATGATAAAACATCAGATATAAGTATTTGGTCATATTCACATGATCAGTTCACAATCAAAATTGTGTTGTCATATGTACTGTAACAAGGTAAGAATAACTGATTGTCAAACAACAATGAAATTCTGCTGGTATAGATGACATCACTTGTACTTTGTTTACTTTGAAAAAATGAGACTCCATACCTTGACAAAGGTTTACCACCAACTGTTATGAATCTCTTTCACAGGCAAAATTAAGACTACCGGTAAAGCTGACTAGTAGCGGTATGTGCCTTGGGATAGATATTCTGACTCTGAACCTTTTACAAATATTTTGTCACCCACTAGCAGGGATTCATTTTGAAGCTCATGGACTAAAAGTTTTATCCAGTTAATTTTTGTGAACATGAAATATTTTATTTTTCCCCCACAAAGTAAACGCAGAGATGGCAGCCATTATGAATTTCAAGTGTTGATAAATAGTGGGTAATTTGTTTCGCTATAACAAAATGTCACAAGGTGAACCCTGATTTTTATTCTCGATTTTGAGAGGAAATTTAATGTTACCTTACAGAGAGTCTGAGCCAACTTTTATTATGTCTTTCAATTTTGGGGTCCTTACTACCTTAATATTCAGGTATAATAACCCTCTAACCACAGTGGTTTTGCCTCAACCTATTGTTATCAATGATAATTGTGGAACTGTTCACAGGAAATAGGGATGAACAGATAAAAAATGGAATTACCCTTATTTTAAATGGTTTTACAACCCTACGGGTGATGACACCCGGAGACCGCAATCTGATTGCCTCCAGGACCGCCCTTTTCACTCCTGGCATTTTCCTCAAATCTTCCTCAGTGACATCCAAGTCTCCTTCTCTGTCACCTACCGCACTCTCTATCTCATCACCCAGAGACTTTAACACTTCTTTGTCAGAGAATATAAAAGCTAAAGTCCAGAAAGTGATCTGTAAAAAAAAGAGTCAAATGAGATGATGAGAATTTTTTGATGACAGTGAATAGCATTCATGATGAGAACATACAGCTGATGTCTTTGCTAGATATTACAAATTTCATCAATAATTTACTTAGTTGGTAACAGATTCAAAAAAAAGCAAGAATAATGTTGACATACTTGAACATATTTGTGAAGTAAGTTATTACCCGTAATGCCCACATACTGTAGATGTTTTCGTAGCAGTGCTTATTTCTGAAATCTTTACCATAGTCACTTTGAAGGATCAATGCACACACCATACTATCTGTAACATTGCCTTTATGAAACTACGACTTGTACACAACATTAGAATCAACCTGGAAGATTAGTGGGCCAAGTGAGGTATTTGGTACTGTGTCCCACAACCTTTCCATATCTTTATTCATGTAGCAGTGTTTTCTCTGAAAGGGGCACTTTGTACCCCATGCATCAACATGAGGGGGCAGACTTGCCATCTCAGGGGGCAGTGTTGGGTCACCGTCATGATGTATGGACGTCTTTGCTTGCTATGATTTTTGTGCAATTTCTGCACTGTCAGTAACTTTTGCAGGGCAGACAATATAGCTTGAAATGTGCAATTTGCGCAATTACGCAGACGACAGAAAGCCCTCCTGTAGGTATGAATATTGTCTGAGCTTCTGATATTGTAATATAAAGTAGTCACATCATGCCATGTACCTTTAACAGAATCATTTTAAAGTCAAGGTACAATGCCTAAACACTGCACTTGAACAAGGAGCATTTACTTCTTGACAGTTCACATTTGCTTTACCTGACCTATTTCTGTGTTGATATGTTACTGAGACTGGAATAAGACTTGGAACGTAGAAAAGTCTGTTTCACTAACAAGGTAGCACAGAAAACACCCAAAATGTGAAAACAGACACCTTTGATTGAAAATATACCAATGATAAAAGATCAGATGTTATGAAAAAGAGTCATGAGAAAATCGGGGATGGTGGGGGGGATGTTTTTCCTCCATCACTACAGTGGCAATAGGATGAATATGTAAAATATATTACTTACTGGAATAGCATTGGCTTGTGATGCCCAGAGTAGCAACAGTGAGAAGTTAGGTGCAACCTCACGATCCACATTGTCATATAATGATTTTAGAAGTGTCTGAAAATGGAGAAAAAGGTTGATTATAGACACAGACTGTAAGGCAAAGACATAAAACTAGAAAGACGATCAAACCATATTAACACAGGAACTTACAAAAGTATAGGGCAAGAAGTATACACAATTTATTTTGTTGATATTTTATTGTTGATTGTGGGAAAGTCATTTGACACAACAGTGGCAATCACCAAATTTGGCATCACTAATACAATTGAAGTTAGCCAACACAACTGCAATGAGCACATCACATGATGCAAAACCAGTCAATGAAATTATGTAAGCATTAATAGGTACCAGTACCTACCTGTTCAGTATCTGGCTTCTGGAATTCTTTTTCCAGTTTTTGAATAACTCCACCAAAGAGTGACAGTAACCAATGCTTACATTCTGCCCATGGTCTGTTGAAGGTACAGTAAAACAGAATTGATAACAGAAAGCTTCATTGATAAAAGTGGCAGCTAACTTTTAGAATTGACATCACATTGCTTGTGGTAAGACAATTTACCATCCCTTAGAATACTATATACGTTGTTTACATGAAGAAAATCTGGTGCAGTGGTCTTCATATGTGCACAGAAAACGGTTGTGTACTTTGAAGGTAGTATGCACCTTGAAAGTGAAAGACCTAGACTTTTGCTCAAACTTTCCTCAAGGAATATTTCATCAAATTGCTTTCAAAATCAAGAAGAAAAATCAGGGGTCACATTGCAATTTTTGGTACTGAGAAACAAATTATCCAAGATTTACTGATATTTGAAATTCAAAATGGCTGCCATCCCTGTGTTAACTCTATGGAGAAAAGTAAAATTTTTGATTTTCGAAAAACTTACACATGGCAACATTTTTTCTTACACCAAGATCTTTAAAATGAACCCCCACAAGTGGTAAATCAGAAAAGAATTGGAAAAGTTTGAGAGACCAAATATCTGTCCCTGAGGCACATTTTAAGAACATATTTATTAGAAACTTACTTGACGACAAATTCAGGTAGCTGTGATCCATATTCAAAATCTTCATCATACTTGACAAATTTATCTTCCAATTCTTGTATTTTCTCATCAGTGGTTGGAAGGACGTCATCACCAAATAGATTATTGACGACAGCTGTGAACATTATTCTTCTGACAATGAACATGAGGTCGTCCTTACCGGAGGCTGCCATCTTGTTCAATTGTGCATTGAAGTTTTTACAAAGCTTTGAACAGTAGAGGTGGAGGTTGGACGGCGCCAATCTTCCCTTCATCATATCATGAATGGTAGTGTGGCTTTTGAAAAAGTGCTTCTCACCTATGTTTGCTGAAAAGGTTAAGAAATGTTATTGTACCTAAGTCAGCTGTCTATTTGATTGATAGGCAGCTTGTTTCCATTAGAGGCAGTACCATCTGTATACATGTATGGTAATAGTGTTTCCATTAAGGTAGTATGGCAGCTGAGCCTCAAAAGTGAAAGACTTAACTTTTTTTGTTCAAACTTTTCTGGAGGAATCTTTCAACCATTCTCTTTCAAAATCAACAATAAAAATCAGGAGTACTGTGCAAACATTTGTACTAGAGAAACAAATTGCAAAACCTTTACCGATATTTGGAATTCAAATTGGCAGCCATCCCTGTGTTAATTCTATGGAGAAAAATAATTTTTTTGATTTTCAACAAACTAAGACAGTTAAAAATTCTTCCTCAAGGGGCTCCAGAACGAACCCCACAAGAGGTAGGTTTGAGAGTCTGAATACCTGATAATCCGGATTTTATAGGGAAGTTCCTGTTTAAACACAGGGCCTCATAAGTGGCTATTTAAGTCAATATTACAGCGTTTTTCTTTCTTTTTCAATGTTACAAATAAACCAGCTGAAGAGCACAACACTTGTGTAGCTGTCTTTTGTGTAGCGTGTATTGACATGTATAGTGTGTCCTCGTAAATGTGACCTTTAGTTTCGTGACCTCTAGGCGCTAGCAATGCCTACTTCCTGCCCTGCCCTCGCTATGCTTACTGTACTATAACAGTAAACACAGCGACGTCTGTATGCATGGCCAGTAGGCATGGCCAGAGGAATTGGCTAGAGGTCACGGAACTAACGGTCGAATTTAAATATGATCACATTCCCCATTGAGGGCGCACTATACATGTCAATACAAGCTACACAAAAGACAGCTACACAAGTGTTGTTCACCTGGTTTATTTGTAACATTGAAAAAGAAAGAAAAACGCTGTAATATTGACTTAAATAGCCACTTATGAGCCCCTGCGGTTTAAACAGGAACTTCCCATATAAAATCCAGATTATCGTAAATATATCCAAATGTAAAAAAGCCACGCTACTGATCAGACGTGCCGTGTTTGGTCCCAGAATCCCATAATTTTGCCATGTTTCAGGCGTTCGTTGTCATTTAATCTTGCAAATGATGTCTGTAAATATAAAGCGACTAAACTTGAATCAAAAATAAACTGAAAAGATGTACCATCTATTGTCGGAGAATGTATTATGTTCCAAAATGTGTTCCCTGTGGAACCATTTGACACCGCTTTGCATGCCGATCATGATTATTCAAATTTATCATACGGTTAAAGCGATGCTATGAGAATTCAAAAACTCCCGCCCAGTGTATGCAAATGGCTGCGTCACCCCTATTGTGCGCCCACAGTCCTGGAAGTTCTTGTTTAACACGATTTAGTAGCCAGCGGAGATCAGTCAGGAAATTTTTATTTATTATTTGGCACGGTTACTCTACCCCAGAGTAGGATAACCGTGGATAAAGTCAACTAAATAAAGCAGCTGTGAATATTGATATTAAAGGAAATATAATTTTGGCAAGAATTGGAATATTCAGTAAAAGGATAAATAAATAAGCATACAAATATACGGTATCTTACATGTGTGTCTAACAGCATCTTGAACTGCTTGCTGAAAATCAACACTACTTGACTGGAAGAAATGATTGAAGTCCTCCAACTCTGTAACAAAGGTCAACCTTTGACCTGTTGTTGCTATGGTGAATATTGATCCATGCTAAGATGAAAAGAAGAAAAAAGTACTGCAGTTTCCAAATTTTACAGAGTCATCATAAAGATGACCAGTTATTCCTCTTCACAGTCTCCTTTCTTGTTTTCTAAGTAAACACTTATATTTTTTAATAATTTTTGTTTGAATGTGATTTTAAACCTAAAGGGCATTGATACCTAGAAAAGATACAGAGCAATTTGAAAATGACTTCTCTTCGATGTGGTGAAATGAACAACAAAATCAGTAACAACAAAATGTGAGAATTTATTTCCTCTTTTAGGATGATAAATTTTCATATTGAAATTTGTTATGATGAAAAAACTAGGATTGTACAGTAAAATGACCGATGGACATGATACTTTGGAATTTAGCTGTCATACTATGTCCTATTAAGGTAGAACGCACCTCGGGGACAGACATTCGGACTCTCAAACTTTTACAGTTCTCTTCTGATATACCACATGTGGGAGTTCATTTTAAAGCTCTTGGTGAAAAAAATCTTTTCATCGGCTTTGTTTTTCGAAATTCGAAAATTTTTATTTTTCTCCATAGAGTTAACACAGGGATGGCGGCCATTTTGAATTTCTAATATCGCTAAATCTTGGGTAATTTGTTTCTCTAGTACCAAAATTTGCATGGTGACCCCCTGTTTTTATTTTTGATTCTGAAAGAGAATGATTGAAAGATCACTTGAGGAAAGTTAGAGCAAAAGTTTAAGTCTTTCACTTTCGAGGTGCATACTACCTTAAGGCGATACTGAAGGATTCAAAGCGCATGTTGGTTGCTATCGCTGGCAACGTTCCAAACACGCACTTTTGCATGTGCAAAATCTTACCATTCCGTTGTTTTCTATGGATTTTTGACTCCTGGTATTTTGAAAATGCTCAAAATCTTTCGACTCTCTCAATTGTAAACCACTTTAGCTGATTTCAAGTAGGATTATTGAAGTCATAGATGAGAACATAGATACCTAAGCATGCGTTTCTAAAAATTTTGGACAGTTTCTGAGATATCGCCGTAAAACCCTTCAAAATTTCACAAAATGACACAATAGATATTTTCCTGTTCAAAAATTGTTTTTACCTGAACAGATAACCTAATCCATGCTAGGGGCTCTAAAGAGATATCTCATGTGTTACATTCAGAAATTTTGGAAAATTTGGTGCAATTTTGTAGGAGCTGAAACATTTTCAAATAGAACTCTAAAAATTTGTGTATGTGTGATGTCACTGATCAATAGCGACAAGCCTGCGTCTGATTCTTTAAATCTTTATTATGCAAAGAAAACCATGAAAACTTTGCATTTTGATTGATTTTTGGAAATTACCCTTAGCATCCTCCGGTATCGCCTTAACAGAGAGGACAATCTGCACAGTGAGAACTGCATGCACTCATGTCATGGAGGTCATCCTCACAGTGACACTTAAAGGCCCTGTCGTACATGAACTTGTATAGTTCACAGATATGGAACTAGATCTTAAGTATATAAATCAGTCAAATTTAGAAAGGATCTGTAAAATAATCTACCAAAATGTATGCATACATTTTCCATACAAATGTTGGTATTAAATGTTATTGGCTTACATCAATTTCGAAAGTATTTGACTGTTGGGTTCGCCATGGAGGTACCACTGTACCTCCATGGTTACTGGCAGTGCGAGTAGAAACTCAAAGGTGGCATAGAAACCTGAACAGCTGAACACCCTCAACATAATAGCTGCAGAAGAAACCAGGGCACTGTCCGAGGACTACAATTATTGCAGCCACAGGCACTCAACTCAATGCAAGCGAAATCGTCACTGATGCAACAAGTGGTTGCATAATAGTGATGATTTCGCTTCCAGAGTCGAGTGCCTGTGATTGCAGCTATCTCAACATACACGAAGGGCAGACTTCAGTTCCTCAGAGTTCTGCCAGGCATCACACAGTCCTGCCATGCTCAGCCCATGGAGCTGAAACTATGCTCAGCCTCACAC
>LD362504.1:61608-73393 GCA_001465055.1 Ptychodera flava
ATATATATATATATATATATATATATATATATATATATATACTTGTAATGTTCATAAACCTTTGAGACAAAAGTTTAAAGTTGTATACTTTTAATACACTTTAATAGTTCCTAGATAGAGAGAGAAAAAATCTTTGAAAGACCATTAAAATGTGTGTTTATTATCTTCATTTAGTGCTGTGATTCAGTAGAGTTAGATGATACTATTATACAACCAGAGAGAATTTGTTTTAGAAAAATGGCTATTGTCAGTTACACATGAAAGTTTATTGATTATAAACAGAGAATGCAAGATCAAGCTAAATCTGTGAGTTCCACTGTGAATGGTAAATTGATTTGTATGTGTTTTAGTGGATTTGTATTGGTGCATCATGCTTGTAAGTGTTCTTGTAACCTTTATGTCTTGTTGATGTTGTATAAATCCTAAAAAATTAAAATATATAGCTCATTTTAGAAATTCCTTCAGTCTCTGTTATTTCTAAACATCTTTTTTCTGCTTTCTTTGCTACAAATCTATCATGGTTGAAGACAAAACAAAGTTCTCCACTTGAAGGTCTCCTTGTGTTGTTTCGATTGTATATTGTCAACTGTATTGTTCATTTGAAAATACGGTCATATATTTTGATGTCGACAGCTAAGAGTATAAACATCTCTCTGATCATTAGGTCTAAATACAGAGGCAAACTGAAAACAAGAACTTGCTTAAATATTTGAAGAATGTCTTGATTTTTTTCTAATGTCAAAGATTAACTTCAGTGATAGAAATGATGGATGGAAATAAAAAGATTATTTTAAAACTAGAAGTGACAACATTGAAATGTTTGTTACACTCTTACAAACAACAACCTTATAAACTGAAAATAAATTGCAGGAAATTAACCCATATATTAAATGCGCAGTCAGGGTTGAATGGTGCCCTCAACGCTCCTGTCAAATCATAGACACTGGAATGTCAAAGGTCATTGTATGTCCCGGGATCTGTTTTGTAAAATCACAACCATACCGTTTGCTTAAAATTTGACAAAGAAAGAAGTAAATACTTGTTATCAACATTCAACACGTCAATGGTTGTATTCCTTCTGATAATAAAAAATGGCTCATTGGTGTTAAAATACACTAAGAATTCAGGGTGAGTATGACAAGCTTGTTGATGGCATCAGTATAAGAGCAGAACAGAAAGTGATGGGTGCTATACTCGAAAATTTTTGAAGAATATTGATCTCATGGGTGAAAGCAGTGAACATTTATCCGCCACTCAAAACTAGACACTTGACGTTTCTGTTATTACCCTCAAAAGCATTATTATTACGAAGATAATGTATTTTCCTGAGATCCTTCACAATGAAAAAACACCAATTTGAGTAATTATAGGAACTGGTGGCACAAACTACGTGATTTGAAAGATATGAAAGGTGTTGCTAAAATGAAGAAGAGGAGGAATGGTGGGAAATCTCATGACCTGGTGTATAACAAAGATTATATTACCAGTATATTGATGGCGGAAATACAGCGATCTGATTGGTCGAAACGCGAAAAGGCCCGTGGTATATTCGCGATATACCACTGTTTACTCACGCAATTGCAATAGCTCTCAACTTGAGCAAAAATCATATTTTTTTGACGTTCCATGCCTGAATTTCAAGATACTGCTATGATGTAATAGCAATAAATCACACCCAGCGACGGTATACCACTCGATTTTGACCATTCACTTCATATATGCACTCCCTATCGCTCGCGCATAAATGTCGTGAACTGGTCAAAATCTCGTGGTATACCGTCGCTGGGTGTGCTTTATTGCTATGTCGACCGGGCATGTCGACCACGTATTACAACCAGATATCGTTACTGTTTCCGGAAAGAGAGCAGAACACCTCATGAGTTATTTTAAAATTAGAGAAGGAGTCTATAAACTTTGGTACCACATTTATGATTAAATTTGCGATATGAGAAGATTTTATGAGAATAAAAGGACGAATTTACGTTTGAGATTGAAGTGGATTTCGGCCACAGAGTAGGACGCACATGGACAGGCTACCCGGTTTCTGAATTCGCTTGTAACTTGAATAATTAGGAATGAATACAGTATATGCTTATGACTTTTCAAAGCAAAGTTGTGTACCAATTTTGGATCACATGATCGATAATCTACTACTTTAAAATCACACGAATAAAATGAGAACTGACATCTGCAGAATCTAATACTGCAAGTACTTCTAGTCAGCGAAGCCCTTCAGCGTGAAATGTTGACTTTATATATTGTCCTGGATTTTGGTATTCCACGGCTTTTTACATCATTTCCAATTGAATATTTCAAGCATCTGAAATTATATGTAATTTCAAAAGAAGTATAACAGCCAATGAAATTCTCATATTACTTTGCTCTCATAGAGTAGACTCGCCATAACTGCGAGTCTGGTGACTTGTGAGTGCTTGCTAATTCTTTAACCATGCAGGTAATACATTTACGGACCTCCAGGTAGTCCTGCATGCACCTGATGGTACACCTACATAAAAAAGGTCTCTATGAAATGCTAGACTGAATTCATAACCTTCAAACTCAATTATGTCTTTCTTGACATCTCGAATATGGAATGAAAATGTACATCTGTTTCGGCACAGCCGCATAGCTCATCGAACAAGTACTAAAAAAAGTAGGAAGGCGGTTGACCATGGCGACTAACTTTAACAAATCATTCATTCATCAGTTTGTAATCAACCAATCATCGACAGAACACGTTTAACCCTTTGAGAGCTAAAATCAATTTTTGTCACCTTTACAGAATATACCTCAGTCATTTTTTTTCAGATTTTTACCAAATTTTGATAAAGAAATGTAGCCAAGGAAATGTGATTTCCATTTGGTCTAAAATTATCAAAATAATTACAGAAAAATTCATAAAATTTAATAAAATGTTGCGCTAAAGTTTTGGTGGGAAAAATTGCAGCACTCAAAGGGTTAATAACGCGGTGACGTTCTATCTCGTCTTCTTTGTTCGTTGTAGTAATTCAACACGTGGAACACTCAGATAAAATTCAATCTGTCGAGCCCTATGCTTTCACTGCGCACTGAGCATAGAAGTCGTAATATGAATACGTACATCCGTAACAGCTGAATCACTATCACTCTATCTGCCCGCGCAATGTATACATGTTGAAAGTACGCGCAATGTATACATGTTTAAAGTATCAGTTGCTGTGAGTAGAGTAACCGTAGCTGATGCAGAAGTCAATACAATGATGGTGGAACGCAGTGAATACATGTTTACGGGCCAGTAGATGTGAATTTTGATGACATTTCCGCAGTTATTGTCAATTGCAAGTTCCTATTCTACTTTCAAAGGCATATTTGGACAGCCATAGTTTTGACCAGACAGCATTCGACGTATAAATGTCTGTTACAATTTTTCATTTGATCCCATCCGGAAAATGCCGTTTACACAGGTATAGATTGAGCTGACAAGTTTAGTACAGTACTGTGTGTCTCAAAATGCCCACGGAGTAGAAGAGACGTCGTTTACATGAAAAACAAAATATCGAAAAAATCATCGGAAAGTTAAAGCTACTGGCCCTTTAACGTGAGACTTCTTCTGAAAGCTTTTTACGCAGATTAAAGTAATGTCACACTTTGTCCATTCTCACATAAACTTAACGGATACTGAATTTCGGGCATTGAACTTGCTGGATGAAATAATTGGATAAGCTGTTCTTGTAACATACACCAGAAATCCTGACGTATTATTAAAAATTCCAGCTTCCGTCTCTCAATTAGAACAGGAAAAGTTACAAAATAGATTTGAAGGCCAAGACAGCATGAACACAATGAAGGGCTGGTGCGATTGGGTTTTCGCCATTCTTTATGTAAAAGCTGTTAGGAAGGCCAGTTCATTTCATGCATGAATCTGCGGAAGGGTCATTTTGATCTGAGAAATGGAAAGGATCCATTTGTTTTTAAAAAACCTGACTTCAGTGAGAATGAGTCAAGGGAGTCCATACATTTATCATTAAACAAGAAACTCTGACGGTTTGATGGACAATTCAACCTTTCCTGAACGATAGCGATGTAAAGGATTTGCAAAAAGCAGCTGAATCTGAAGATTTGAACTCAAAAGGAAAACAAAGTGACGTTTTCTCTGAAATCACGAGCAATAGGAAACCTGATTTCAATTCAGATCGCGCTGTGTCGGTCAGATAAATATCCCCCCTGGTTATTAGTAACCTTTGACGACGGGCCAAAAAAAGTTGTGATCAACACTCTTGTCATTCGTGTATTAGTCTGTCAGGATGATGGTGTCACTAGCGGGATTTGTTCGATTGTCGACGCGTTTTCTAACGGTCATATTGTTTGTTCCGTTGGGTTCATCAGGTAAGTTTAAGTACAGCCAAGGGAGTTTAAAACTTAGTTTTAAAACAAGTTGTGTCAAATCACTGGGTAATGCACTTGTCAGGTCCTCGTTATTATTAGGTGATCAGTAGAATTGATGAAAAGTCCTTTAGAGTAAAATTAACGCAAGATAACCTTTATTAGGTCTTTGGGTGAAAACAGTGACTATGTTTGCAGAGTTTTACTTTCAAAACTGTTACATTACAACCTCCACGAACTTTACTTGATATAAAATCTCGGTTTCCCACGACTTCTTCTGTTCAGAGAGAATGACGCGAGCGAATACGTATCAATCTTTAAGAATAAAGCAATGTAAAGTTCGGTAACTTATATGATCGTATTTCATGTGAATCACGTACAAATGAGTTTAAATATTATAATGGAGCAAGGAGCTGCTATACCGTTGACATGCTCTTTTCCTTTTTATGGATGAATTTTAAGGTAGCGTTTCATTTAATAGACAAACTTATTTGTAAGCAATATTTATTAATGAAGACGGTATAAAAACGCTCATACTACATTTTTCTATTTTGAAAACTTGAAGGCAGTGAAGCTGAAGTTTAGTATGATAGCGATAGTTTACTCGAAGGATAAAAGGGCACATATTTGGGGTAGGGAACCATAATTTTGGTATTAATGATAAATATATATATGAAAGTCAAAAAACTTAATACTGCTTCAGGAATTTCATATCACATTAGAAACTAGGGTATATGTAATGATTTTTGTTTTGCATTATAATCTATTCTCATTCTTAAATGGAAGGGGATGAAAGACTGACATTTCAGAAAAGTGATTAAAATTATGATCAGGCTAATGGAAATCTCTAAGTCAAAAGATAAAACTTTACCACCAATTTTTAAATGATAGTGATTTTTATACAGTATTTGAAGAACATAATGTATAAAAATTCAAAAAATTGACGAGGCCAAAGTGGGGAGTCATTTTTTTTAAATATTGAAAACGGGTAAAATAAGAAGCCAAGAAATCGGGTGATTTAGTACATTTCAGTGCACAAATTCGCAGATCTTTCTCACCCGACTTACGACTGCTTGTCATGCTCAAAGGTGAACCCTCCTGATATTTTAATCTTCGGTGAACAAATTAATCAAAATTGAACGTTTGCTAAAAAGTGATTTTGAGCAAAATACACAATGTTATGTGCAACGCAGCCGTAAGTTTTATATTCACATAATTATTCAAACTATGTGGGTATAAAGTATGCAGTTCACAAAACAAGAAAACTGGCCCCAATTTAAAAAAAGGCTTATTATGCACCTGACCAGTAGTGGAGGAGCGTACTGAAAGGGACTTTGCCGTTCCCTTCTGTATTTTGCTGTACTGTGTATCACCACTTATGTACTTCTATCCACTCTATTGTACTCTATTCCATTCTACTCTACTCTACTCGTCTCTACACTTCTGCCCTCTCCTCCCCTCGGGTCGAGTCGACCCCTTTCAACTGTTCCGTCCTGTCCTGCTGTACCGTACCATACTGTACAGGTGCAGCCAACGAACAATATACTTTTAAAGGGGTCTTTACGACGACAAGATATATTGTGCATGACTAGTAATGTGAACTGACTAATTTTAAGTCATGAGGGTAATTAATTAGCTGTTCATAATTTGCCCTCCCACTGAAATTTTTTCGACTCGCCCTCCCGCACTCAAACTTCATTTTTACTGACTCCCCACTTATTTTTGCCAGTTCCCCTCCCCACCGTCAATTTTTGAAACTCCCCTGCCGTGTGGGCGAAAAAAACTTGCCGATTTCCCCTGCCCTCGAAAAAATTCCCTCAATATTTGTAATTCCATTTCCCCTGCAGACATAAAGCTACTCTACCCTGAGATGAAAAAAAACTGTCGATTTTCCCCTGTCCTGTGAAAAATTTTCCCTGAAAATTAACATACCCATGCAATCTGATTAAAATCAGATGTAGAGTACGGCGACGTCTGTACTTGTGCGGTATTCTCTTGCTGTCGCCTCTCACTACGAGAGAATACCGCGCAAGTACAGACGTCGACGTATACTCTACATCTGATTTTAATCAGACTGATATTCATGCAGACACATACTGCGGTGGCAGGCTTGTACTGGAAACACCATGGCTCAACTTCCCCTGAAGCTTCCCCTCTCTCCTCGTTTTTCGCCAAGCCCTGTCCCCGGTACAATCGACAGATATGTGCCCTGCCCGACAAAAAAACTAAAATTTGCTCCCCTGCCACCTAAAAATATGTCCCCTGCCCAAGCAAAATTAAAATTTTCCCTGCCCTAAAAAATTGCTCCCAGAATAGCTTTTTCGATGAATAGCTCCGTTGGTTGCACCTAACTGTACTCTACTCTACTCTTCTCAACGCCATCATACCAAACAGATACCACACGACGATGTACTGCACTGTACTCTATTGTACTGCACTGTACTATGTTGTTCTCTACTCTACACTGCCTAATTTCTGCAAGAGTCCTTGAGCGAAGCAAACGTCACTATGGGAAAAAATTGCGAGACTGGAGCAACCCTTTCTCGCAATTGGTGAGAATCTCTTGTCATTCTCACAGCTACCGGTGAGAATTTTTGAATTCTCACAAGAGAGCAGTGAAAAATGAACTACTTGGTGAGAATTTTCATTCTCACCGGTGAGAATCAATTATCTCACCAAGGAGTGCATTTCTCACTGCTCACCGGTGAGAATTTTTGAATTCTCACAGGTAGACGAGAATAACGAGAGATTCTCACCAACTGCGAGAAAGCGTCTCTTTCTCGCTCTAATATCGCAAATTTTTCCCATAGTGCGTACAATTTCCAGGTCTTGTTGTTTGAAATTGACGAACAAACAGGTTCACCAAGTGCTTTGCCAGTAGGAGAGAATCAAGGTTTGAATCTGTCACGTAAGCATTAAGCGATATTTACCTTCTCTTCGGGTAACTTGTAATGTATAGCTACTCTTTTTCCAGCACTTTTCGACGACAGATACGGAATCTACGAATCATGTGAATCCTGGCATGGCGCAGTCGCGCAGTGCTTGGAAAAGGGTGGACGGCTGGCGACCATACCGGACAGAAGTACCCACTCCTTGTTGATCAAACTAATCAAAGACCAGGGGCTAGCTTTTGGTAATTTCTGGTTTAATGCCCACGACATTGGGCCAGAGACAGAGTGGCAAACATTTGACGGTGAAAAGGTAAAATATTTCGACTGGGCACCAGGAGAACCAAACAATGGTGGGACGCACGAAAGCCTCTGCGGATGGAATCAAGATTGCGCTCAGTTATGGTAATAACATACTTATATGACTGAATCCAAACCGAAGGTTGCTATACACTACACTTCTTAACTCTCTAACCTTTTCATTGATTAAGGGCTGAGAGTCATAACTTTCAATCACTTTTTCAAAGATTTGTCGGTCACCATTCGTTACTGATTAACAGTTTCATGTTCTACCTTTCTTCCGAGCATGTTGAGACAAACAGTATTGAGCGTCAACTCAGCCACTACCTTCACCAAATACATGTATTTACTGCAATCTTATCGTTGATAAAGGAATCTTGGAACTGACTAAAATTCAAATAAGAACAGTAATAGTGAATTTCACACGTATAAATGTTGTTTTGACTTACTGAATCGTTGGTGTTTCAATATACATTATTGAGAAGACCACAGAAGAACTTGCAATCGATATTAAAAAAGAAAAACATTCGTACTAGTTACAGCTACAAGCCTTTAACTCACAAAACTGACTTGTTGAAAATATGGATATTTTGAAAATTAAGTCATAGCTGATGCCAAATATGGGATCCTCAATACACTTTCAAGTCAGAAAGGAATTAATACTCCATTAGTGAATCTGAGCGTCCCTCGTGCTTCTTTTTATATGAAGCGTGGGTCAGACTGTACTGCCCTAACATCGCTCCGTATTGACGTATAGCAATGGCATATAATGGGTACAGAAAACACGGAAACCCATCACTGGTGTTAATACAGTACTACTGTATTAACACCAGTGATGGGTTTCTGTGTTTTCTGTACCCATTATATGCCATTGCTATCTTCGCTGTTGCTATCAATAAATCAGTCTGGTATTTCATTCATTTCTGTGTGACAGGAGAGATTGGAATTTCAAGTTTGACGATGACCACTGTTGCAATATGAAAGGCTATATATGCGAATTCGATGGTGAGTTAACTATTTAAATATTCAGCTGACACTAGGGTATCCGATCAATTCTTGCTATCGAAATATATTTTTTCATTATCATATCACTGTTGACAACACAGAGAAAAAACATATCAATAACGTTGAAGGCATTCTTTAAACTAAATATTAGACTTCAGAACTCTTTACATGCCTCTTCAGTAAAGAACCCTGACTATTTACTATTCTGTCTCAGTGATTTGACCTCTGTGCTATGTTTTGAGCGTCACTGATTTCCTACAAATTGCCATCACGTAGCCGAGACTTGTTTGACCATACACAACCTTTTATACTACCAGTTACTGACTGTATTGCTATCAAATATATCATCTAACATTGATTTCCCTGTGTGCCCCAAAGGTGATAATTTCCAACTCAAAGCAACAGTCAGTTTGTAGAAAGTGCCGTGGATTTTCAATAGTCATTTCGTAAAGCATTTTACGACCCTAACTGCAATAACTTTCATTGGGGACATCCTAACAAAACACAGTTAAACTTAACCTTTAAGGGTTTAGTGTTCAAGGTTAGGGAGCCTTCAGTAATTACAGGGGCGGGTGGGCCGGGGGAATTTCTCGCGCACATGTACTATAAAATGTGACCCTCCCTCTAGCCGTCCATGGTTTAAGCACTATGCGTGCACGTCAAAATACATACTTCTTTTGTGTTGAAGGACAAACAAGTGATACAAATACAACCACGCTATCAACAAAAATTACAATAGAAGACGAGGAAACCAGTGCTGATTACACACCCTCGCCTACGAGAGACGATCGACAGAGGCTCCTATCAGTATGTGAACGAGTGCTGCAGATCGGTGGAGGAATGAACCAAACAAACAAAGCCACTGATGCCAAATACAGCCGGCAAGTCTCAGAGAGCAGATCGTGTAAGTTCGACAAAAACTTTTATAAAGTTAGAAAACGTTCACTTGCTTTGTCATCGTAGTTACAAGTTTTTTTCGTTGTATTTATATATTTGTGTGTGTGTGTGTTTCAACGAAGGGGCGCAGGCATTATTATTATAATCCTTTATTAATCCAATATAAAAATGGAATGTGTTGCGCATAGGCCCTATACCTGTTGTTTTCACACAATTTCCCGTCCGAGCTGCTAACAATTCATCATCATTCCGATAGCACAGATCGTAGCAATATTACTCTTGAAATGATAATTGGCATTATGACCCTGAATCTCTGAACAATGCATCTTCTAAAATATGAACAATATCAATCACGGATAGAAAGGAGAAATTCAGCACTGTCAGAGAAACGTAGCTTCATTTTGCAGAATAAGTGTGATATAAAGAAGTTTGCGATAATTATCATATGCTTTCACCTGTAACAATATCCCAACAAATATTATAAGTATGTGGATTATAGCCCTTTCAGACACAACCTTAAACTAATGTCATTTCCATGTTTCTTGCAGCTGACACGAGTAATCGAGTACAACTGGTTCTAATAGTTTTTAATTTCCTGTTGTTGATTGCAAACCTCTTCTTCGGATATTACTATGTGTCGAGAAAGATGTAAGTGTCGAGAATGATCACTGATTTCTGACCCATTTTCGAGCTCATAGTTTTATCTATTAATTGACCGTTCTAATGCAATGAACATAGAGTAATACCGTCAGCCAGCTGTTGGATTATTGATAGCTGCTATGGTGAATTTAGTTCAGAACAAGAATCAAATTAAACGTTGTATACACCAAAGAAGTTGCTAATTAACACATTGTTTACGTCAATACAGCTGTGTAACAAACGTGACAAATTTCTAATAAAGGTTACAGACATACTATAATATTTTGAGGTGCCAATAGGTTTGGAATTTAAGCTCCAAGCTTTAAACTTCCAGGTCGCCGCATTAAAATGCTGAGGCTTCTTAAGTGAGTGTCTGTAATACTTAGCAATGGAACATAAATTGGTAGTGAGGTCGTTAAATTCATCTCATACGGGTAACATTTTATATGTGTGTTTATTTTATATCGTAAGTAATAATATATGACATTGACGTCACAATCCTTAAAGATTTTCAGCTTTTTCATATAAACTTCAACGTAAGATGTCAAAACAGGAGAGTGAGATAAAACATTTTTCTCCTTATTCCGACAGTAAGAGAGAAGTAATAAGCGAACCTAGATATGAAGACCTCATGAAAGACCAATACAAAGATGACACAAAGATATTATAAAGACATCAGCCGACTTGACGTCAGCCAATGATCGTTAACTTGCGCTAGCGCTATAAGTAGTGTTATATCATTGCCTCAAAGACTACTGCGCTACTTCTCGCTTCATAAATCTAACTTGAGAGAGGTCCAGCCAGTGAGAAGACACAGCCTATTAGACGAACCGTCGACAAAGCTTCACGTGCACGTGCCAAGTTCAAGTACTGCTGCCCAAGATCTATTAATTGACCAAGTTGCAATACAAAGTATGTTGTCTTATACTCCATAAAACATATGTAATTTTGGTCCCTGTTATTTTAGACCATGATTATATTATGTTATGTTCAATGTTGCACTAGGGCAAAAACGTTTATCTTTACAAACAGAACATCAAACGAGTTAGAACTTTTCCATGGGAGAATTAACAATACAAGATTTGAACTGAACATGCTTCTGTATTGTGACCTAAATATATCGTTGGCGCAGTTTTCCTGTAAATTTACACTTAAGTTTTCTCCTGCAATACTGTATGCATTGCTATAATCAACATTACTGGTAAAGACCATTGGAAGTAATGTAGCCATTTCTGAGACAAAATATATCTTTATAAATTAGGAATTCTAATTATGAATAATTTGACATTAAAGATGCATGCAAATATATTTCAGTTCACGCTCATGTTGTATTCAGATATGTAAAACATTTATCATCTTTGGATAAATCACCACTGATACTGAACTGTCTACTGTCTCTCGCCATATTTGCTTTAACCACCAACGGAACAACCATGGAATATGTTTTCCCTTCAACAATAGCCGAAGGCACGCGAAATATCGGAGGTTCCTTCACCAGCAAATGGCACTATGGCACAAGGAGTTGTTCGTAGGGAACATTCATACATTACTCAAAAACATCAATTAATACGCGAATTAGCAGTCAGCTGATATAAACCTGCGAAATGTTGTCATGTCTCGGTATCTTCAACACACACACACAGATATATATATATATATATATATATATATATATATATATATATATATATATA
>LD362518.1:0-13342 GCA_001465055.1 Ptychodera flava
GTTTTGCTATGGATTTTTATAATCTGAAATAAAGATATAATAATAATAATAATAATAACAAAAATGTATGCAAATCTGCAACACTGTGATTTTGCGGTACCCTTCATAAAATGACTGTTACAGCTGTAGATTCCCAATATTTTATTTGTTAAAAGTCTATTTCATTTTTCTGATATGTCCCTGTATCAAACAAAACAGATTTCAGACAAAGTATTGCATTTTTTATTATGCCTAGCTAAAAAATTGGTAGAATTTGAGATTTACTGTAATTTGCAATGTTAAATTTTGGGGTAAGGGGTAAGTTTTGGTTATATTTGACAAAAACTGTAGAAGATATTGCTTAGTGCAATATGTCATCTTAAAGAGGAATAAATTCTCTTTCTAATGATACCAAACAAGTGAGGTTATGTTTAAAGATGAGCTCAGCAAATGACTTACAAGAAGACAGATTTGACGAAAATGCATTTGGCTTGGAAAATCATGATTTTGCGGTACCCTTCAAAACATGACCATAACAGCTATTCCATCCCTATATTTTTTCTGTTAAAATTCCATTTCGTATTCTAGGGATCCCAAGGCTTCTGAAAAATACAGGTTTGTTATCCTGTGGGGGGGGGGGGTGCACGTAGACCCCCTCTAGCCCACGGACTAATACGAATAGAGTACTCCGACCATTCTCTTCCCTGAACTTGTGTCACTCTCGACTGAGCCGTTGAGGGCGCACATGTACGGCGTTATCTTCGAACTGACAGTAAAGAGCGTAAACCTATGAGAACTACATACAGCGTTGGTAGCTACAAGCAGAGTTTGTTACTCATGCTTGTTCCCTAAATTACGAAACTTACGACTCGCAAAGGACTTTGAAAAAATGCTCATCTCTAGGAGAATATTGCAGGAATCAGAAGTCTGTATTGTAACAGTCAAGTCAAATATACACATACCAAGGGTGTAATCTTTGGGCCGTCGAGATAAGGCAGAGTATTGTCATCATGATGATCATTCAGACACAGACTGTGATCCAGACAAGTAGTAGCGTCATGAAATCTGAGAAATCTGTTTGCGCTGTAATTGTTTCGATATGAAACTGTCAATATACATTTGAACTGATCTCAGCTTGTGTATACAGCTTATCACGTACCATTTTCATTCTTTCACGCGTAGGACTTTGAAAAATTACACCTTTTTTGGAACCGTGCGTCTTGTCATGCGCTGTGGGGTACATGGTATATGCATCCATGTGTCTCATTCATTTATGTACAAATAGTATGTGGGTGAATGCTTTGTGCACAGATTCGAGGGATATCTACAAAACCAAACAGAGGTTTTGGTACTATCATTCCTGAATAATCGAGATTACATAATTGAATACGACTTTTATTTGAATTTTAAAAACTATGATATCACACTTACAATAATCAATGCAGAGGCGTTATCTGACGATGAATCAGTGTATTGCTTATAACAACAAGGGTTTTATATTTGGCAATATTCAGAGGTGACGTACATTTAATAGTTACATTTTAGGAAATGACAGGCATCACGGAGAGAGTACTGTTATAACAGCGGGGATGGGGAAATAGGAAAACAGAAATAGGAAAACAGAAATGGGTCATGCTTTTTATAAACAGTATACAGAAGGGTCACATAATTTGCCAAAAAAATCACGTCCCTGTCGAAAGGTCTTGTGAGTGTACAAAAACGTTAAAGGAAATAAAGGTGATTCTCCGTGTGTTACCATTCTCTGATGTCCATACATTGGTGTCAGAATAGAAGTACATGTGTTTTCTGTCTTACGAACGTCTTGTGTTGGCAAGTCTCTCTAGGCTTGCCATATAACAACTTTTACCTGCAAAGTTGGAATGGCAGGTTCTTGCATCCTGTGGCTCAAGTTTAGTGCAAGCCATTAGACATGGGTTAGCACATACCTTATACATGAACTTATGTATACTGTAAACATAAAAAGTCACTGAAGACATCCGACAAAAATTAATTTTGCTTGATGGTGGATCTTTACCAAGGTAAGATCTATTTAGTATATTTCATTTAATACACAATATTTCTTTCAGTTTTCATTAGCCACAGCCTTCTAATACAATTTAGTGAGCATTTACCTATGAAACAAGGCTTACCCTACACCTTATACATTGGAGTGTACATAACAGTAAAAAATATGTAGGGATTTGGGGGGGATGCAGTGGTTGATAGAACTTCAGGGAAGATTAAGCGCTTAACTTAGAGGGGAGCAATGTCGAATTCTTGACATGATAAGTATAACGGTCCGGTAGCTTGACACTGAGCACCGATGTATAGTACATCTATGCACTTAACGAACTCACACTGGGTGACAGATAAATATTTGCATAAATGAAATCTACAAGTAGGAATATGTACATCTGGTAAACAATGGAAAAGTTTTAATGGTGTGGGGAGCTTGAACTGTTGTGGAGAGTGGGGAGCGGGCAAAGATACTGGCGTGCGATGGGCATTGTAATTCAGTGGGAGGGCATGTTTTTCGCATATGCCAATGAGGGAGGGCGAGTTGTGAACAGATCCAGTTTCCCTTCCGAATTTTAAGGTCAGGGTCAAAAGTACATAAAATCAGTATATCAGCATTCCAAACATGTTGCGTGTTGGTTTTGTAAAATTGACCAAAGTTACCGACTGGCTGCACCCGATTACTATGGAATGATTGCCAGTTACAATCAAGTCATGACCCGACACAAATCATCTATATACATTTTGATTAAGAAAACAGCTGCAGTTTGATTTTTCTTGTAAATATGAAATATATCTTGTGTGGAAACAAATCTGTATCACGCACCAGTTCGATTGCCTTCATCATATAGTCCAGACTCAGAGACTGAAGTTGGGCATGGTCCAACTTTATAAGTCGCAGTCAATATAACACTTTCTGATTTTTCCGATAGTTGTCCAAACAACAACTTCTATAATGAAAATAATTACAACGACAACAACAACAACAACAACAACAACAACAACAACAACAACTAAAAATAAAATAATATAATAATAATAATAATAATAATAATAATAATAATAATAATAATGATAATAATAATAATTCTTTTTATTTCAGAACGTTTGCTTTTAAATCATTGTTATTATTTTTCTATAGAAAATTCTACCGTGTAGCATCTCCCCTTCTCGGCAGGAAGCTAAGACCATGCATGTTCGTGTGTGAAGTCATTTTTAATTTCTTAATGGATGTTTCTTATTTATTCAAATAATCATGCAGTACAAAACTAAGTATACCGCACACTTCTTCGAATTTTTGCCCAATTAATTAATGGACCTCGCGTCGACGTCCTCGCGAACCAATTGTGGAGACACTATACTATGACACAATTTCAGTACCAGTGCATATCTTACGACAAAGCACGTTGCACTGTATTTGGTCCTTTGAGTCGGAGGAGGAGAATTTATTGAACTGATCCAGAAACAGAGACATTTTGACAAAAATGAATGACAACATCAAAATATCAGCTGTGATATGATCATGTTGAAGAGAGTACGGCTACGTGCTAAGGTCTCTTTAATCAAACACTGATGTCGCAACTCAGTTTATGGTTTCGTAAGTTGATTTTCAAAATATGCTTGCCTCATCGCCTGCTTTCACCCTAAAGGTGGTTAATCCAGCGAAGCTATTTGAACTTTTCAAAACAACCTGTGCACGTGCGATAGAAATTCGCTATATTGTATTTTGCAGTGAAAATTTTCAAGTGTCTTCCAAACTGCCTGATAGTGAGACATTGTTTTTGATCACACGTGCCATATTAGAGCTGACTCTTTTCGTGATAATTTCAAGAAATGTTCAATTTCTTCGCCACTATCACAAATATGATTGAGAAAACTTATTAATTAAGTATGTAAAAGCAACAGTTTAATACTGGTTGAATGGTAGGATCTTGATACAATAAAGGGTGACGGCTTTTGATTGTGGTTTTCAACATCAGTGAGGGGTAGATAAATTCGCCCGAATGCTTATCCGGCGCAATATCCCCTTCAGCCTTCTTAGAAACGACTATTTTGAAGTTTAGTAAAGCGAGTTTATAACTATTGTATTTAAAATCGCGGCTCCCTGTCAAAGTACCAACTCTCTGCTAAATTAACGATGTCTAAGTCCTTGCCGAGCATATTGTTATCGGAATACTTCGGCAAATCATGAGATTTGTATGACGAATTATTCTTTGATTATGACATCGACATTGTGCTCTCAACACTAACGCTGATGATACCAGAGGATTTGTTTGGCGTAACTTGGAGAAGTTACCACGGAATGTTGTCATAAATCAACGATATCAGCCAAACATTATTGCATTTGAATTCACGGTACTCTATTTATTGGTCTATGCACATTAAAATTAAGAAACCAGGTTGGACATTGACTGGGACTGGACGCGCACTATGTGTCAGGGTTTCTAAAGTATTGGTGATTAGCTTCTGATCTACCAGCTGGCTCCGCTGACGGAACGATTATTGAGCTCACCGTAAACGTGCATTGTAAGTTGACTAGAAAATATTTGGACACACGTGGTCGGTCTGGTGCACATTAGTGACCACCGATCAATGTATCAAACCTCTATTTAAAGAGGCACTCCCACTTGGTAACATTTTTAAAACACATTTTTTTAATGCCAACGGTCGATATTTGACGTGGCGACTCCGCGCGGATCGCGAGATATCGATAAAAACATGTCATTTCCCGAGCGTATTTTTCACATCCCGAAGTTTTACGATCGTTTCTGGTTATGACCCGAAATCCCCCGAAAGTGTGTTGTTGTGCTGATTGACGATATTCTAAGGAGTCCAAAAACGTTCTAAGGACGCAATTAAATTTCCTCCTACTGCGATGACTTTATATACATCATTATCAATGCCTTTACCTCTGGTAATTCTTGTTTAAAACTTATCCTTAGTTTTTGTCGTTTTCATTGTTCTCAATCAGTTGTATTAATTTTTTAAACAATACCACATAGATATCAGTTTTTACGTGTGAAATATTAGTTGCCTCTGGTGACTACATTTTGTCGTCTGCCCTCAGTTACGCGTGGTTCGATACATAGTGGCCGCCGCTGCGGTATGCGCGCACACCACGCGGCGGCCACTATGCATACTATGTATCAACCGCACCTATCTGTATAGTCACCTATGCGAATTCTGGTGGAATCAGCAAACTTTGTTTTCCGTTTTTTTGCCGAGTCACTAAGACTCGGCTTTCTCCCATGGGACATGCCGCTCACCGACGTGAGTGGTGGTACTGCTGTGGCGTACATTAGCGTCAGCGTAGACTCGTACTCCATAGCTTAGTTGACAATGGCCCCAGTGCCGAACGTTCTATGTTAGGAAGCTGAATTCAGGTGGGCCACCGGAATTCAAACTTTAACTTTTTTGAGGACATGTTTTTATCGATATCTCGCGATCCGCGCGCAGTCGCCATGTCAAATATCGACCGTTGGCATTAAAAAAATGTGTTTTAAAAATGTTACCAAGTGGGAGTGCCTCTTTAAGATCAGATTTAGTGTTTTATCAACATTGCAACTACTTTGCCATTCAGCTTAAGGGAGCATTTGTAGTTCAAGTTTACTGGATCATTCACCCCGAATTATGATGTGGTGTTGGTAAGGGGCTTCGGAAATTCCTGTCAATGGGCTAGCAGCTGTAACTTTCGATGACTTTTCCTCTAATTAAGTTTCATATGCCAATCGCAAGTTCTTGTTTTACTTCCCAAATCATGTTGCAATATCCACTATCGATTTTGTCAATTCGGCGTCTATGTAAAATGCATTGTTATTGATTACGGACTTGTTTACTTTTGAATTCGAGTGAGGACCAGTCTCTTTCCCGGTCCTTGGTTGCTCTTGACTGAGCCATTGAGGGCGCACATGTACGGGGTTACGTCGATGAGAACTGCATATACAGCGCTTGTATATGATTGTTCAATCAAGCAGGATATTACAGGAAGTTTATCCCAAACTTTTCTACCATTGCGGCCCTACTGAATGAGTAAACATGTAAATAGCCCAGTCAATGTACAATGAACTCACAGCTCTGAGGATGCTTTCGAGAAGCTGAAAGCTGTTTTAGCTTCATCACGAGTTCTGGCAGTTTAAGACTATAATAAGCCATTTGTAATGCAGACAAACGCACTTGACCATGGAATTGATGCAGTTTTGTGTCTGTTTGATGACAAGGGAGAGAAACATCCGGTACAGTATATTAGTTGAAAACTCCTCCCCAGGGAGAGAAATTACCAAACCATAAAGAGAGAGAGTGTTTGGCAATGGTTTCGGCGGAGGAAACCTTGAATCCTATACTTGTATGGGAGGAAATTTACAGTTCAAACAGATCACAATGCGTTGGTTTGGTTGGACAAAATGTGCAGTAAAAATCGTAGGGTTGGAGTTTGATACTGCAAGAGCATCAATTTAAAATTGAGTATGAAAAGGGCAGCGAAAACAAATGCAGACGCATTGTGGGAAGGTTTATGAATGATGTAGTGAAAGGGCTGTAGTGACCTGATGTACACTGTTATTTGAGATGCATATTTGTTGAATTTTAAACCCCTATGGTAATGCTGTTTGCCGAGGTCGCTGTACCCGACTTAGACAGTAGTTTTTTGTCATGTACTTTCTTGTAGATTCAGTAGGACTAGTATTGTATTATTTTATTTTAATTTTTGCTGATTTTCTGAATGAGTAGTAGTGATGTAGACTCCTACATCAAAATAAGGAGGAAGGAATGTGACATAGTACTATGTTATTATTATTCATGAGCTGTAATTAGGCCTACTATTCATGAGGGCGTGTATATCTGTATTGGCCTATGGGCCCGTATACCAGTTAATCTCTCTAGTTCATCACCAGCTAATCATCACCCTATGTACTGTAGCATAGCGTGTAGTGGAATGAAGTAACTCGCTGCCTCAAGTCTTCCTTACACCCTTGAACATCGGAATACTAGCCTTGCTGGCCCCGACACGTTACCAAGTGACCGACAATACCATCATAACCCCGGTCATATAACATATCCCGGTCTGATCAAGGTACGAATGACTTTGACATCAGTAGAGGTTTCGATTCAATGGAAAGATCAGTTTATGGCATAGCACGTGAATTTCATTGTTTTAAAGGTTTAACTGAACAGTTCAAACGTTCATGAAAACATTTGGGTAAAGAGTGAATCAAATTTTGGTGGTGTGGCTGACGACGCCCTCACACAACAGGCTGCAGTAACACCTGAGATACTTTCATTATATTAGGGTCATGACATTTGCATGTCATCATCTTTAATGGGGAATGTTTCTGGGGGTTCTCTTGACAGTGTTAGGCTGCATTCACAAACGCCTCTTGGGGAAAGCGCGAGAATCCAAAACAGTTCTCTGATTTTTTGAAATACAGTACCCCAATAACAAACTCAAAAGGCATTCAAGTACCCCCTTCTGACTTGCTATAATTTAGACCCCCTTCAAAATAAAACTGGCGTGATTTTGAAATTGAAATAATTTTTTGGTGTGTATGTGTGTGTATTTTCACTTCAAGGGAAGGAGGGTGCTGTTTTGAAATATTTTTCTCACAGGAAAACTTCATCTTGTAAAACAGAGAAACGGCGATTACACAAAAAAGTCCTGAAACAGGATGACTTCCCTCATTGATTGTTTTATTTTCATAGAACATTCTGTTTGTTCTCTATTGTTTCTTGTGCGAATATTGGAAGACGGGGCACTTGTAAATTCAGTGAAAAGCAAGTTGTGTATCACTATCATTTTCTACATTGCATACATTGTGCAATAGTTTGTATTTAATGCACTTTCATGACTTTCCGGCCAACTAAGTTTGTCAAAACCCTGACAACTACCACAGTGTGTCTGAGGTGATAATGAATTAAAATTGTGTCATACTTTATTATGGCATTTTTCTTGATCTTTCTCGCGACGACATATTTTCGATTGCCCATAAATTTACCTTAACGAAAGGTCAAGCGGTATAGCTTCATGCAGTGTTCCCCTGGTGCCCACGCAAACATGCACACTCATGTGCGAAACAAGCGACTGCTTGACACTGTACGCTGTTTATTTCTTTGTAAACACGAGCCAATGAGATTTTTTTAGTTTTGAACAAGTAATGTTATGAATCGCTCCGCACTACGATTACACACAACGTAAGTAGTTGACTTCATATGGATTGATCTGCTGCGTGATCACATTCGGTTCCCCTGCAGTAGATATGTTTTCAACTTTGGTTTTTAGTAAATCATAGCTGATTCCATACAAGTCCAATCTCTCCTCATCTTTTGGTTCATGAATTACACGAGGGGCTTACAATTACTTAGAATGGCAAAATCCGGATTAGCACTTGGGGGATGCGATTGCAGATTCTTGTGTTTCCTATTGTGTCAAATCTCAAACTGTTTGAACTTAGCATATCATCTATTATTAATAGATAATAGTGGATTGGCAGAGTTTATCCTAATGTGTCCAATCCAACACGTCAACACGAGTATGGGAAACTGTTTGAATGATTTCCTATGACGAGATTCCTACCTAAATTATCACATTAACAAGTAAATGTCAATTCCATCGTAGATGAGTCGGTCATTATTCTCCTTTGACTTTTCAACTTATCTACGTAGTTCATGACACGATGCCGTGTGTCCAATTTTTATCTTTAATTGGGAGAGTTATGTCATCCGAATCTAACGCCATTACAGTAGTTCATTCTTTTGGAGACTAAATTCGCAAACTACAAATCTTTGAAATCGTACCCTTGACCTCATGATGGACTGAATTACACCAATAAACCTTGTCTATTGTTCACTTAGAAATATAGCTGTATGAATTGTGGCTGTTTAACACCCAAGGGATTTTAATTTGGAGCTTAAATACAAAGAAAACCTTGCAATTTCACATAATTCGTTTTTTTTATGACACTAACTTATCTCTCATACGTATTGTGTAGATGGAGATTCCATGAACCAAATCTGACGCAAAGAATGTTTGAAATACTTTCATGTAAATTTTAACGACCAAAGAATGTTCTGTATATTCAGCAACTCGTTTAATAACCGCAAAAAATTCTATTTGCATCGAATGTGACGGTGAGTGTGACACCACAGCGCTTGTAAAAAGTGCAAATTACAGCATTTGCCAATATCTTGGCTTTCAGAATATATATCTTTTAATGGGGTTATGGGCTCAGTCTTTTGTAGAGAATTCATTTGAAAGTAGTAGTCCCGCACCGTATGTGTATTATCTTCATAATATTTTATTTAAAATTCTTCTCTTATTTTAACAAAATGCCAACATTAAGTTTGAAAGGTAGGTACACTAATCAATATGCATACATCCATTCACAAATGTATCGGTCCACTCATTCATCCATGATGACTGTTGAAAAAGCATCTGGTCAGCGATTACAATTCCTAGAGGCTTTTGCAGGAGGTTTGTGGAAAATGACCCCTTTTTGTCTTGCAATTCAACCTTAAAAAGTTAGACCGTTCATGTATGATCAAGACACTCTGGATTTCTAACACATTTGATTTATCTGAGCTTTAAAGTAACACTGTACTGTTATCAGTTAAATTCAAGCTTCTGGGGAATTCCAGGTAATTTGTGCAAAAACTACATATTTGAAAAGCAAACTGATAGCGACAACCGAACGCATTTTTCTAAACCAGTGCCGTAGCTTCACTTCTCTGTATTTCAATATTTCTTATCTCTATGACTATGATAACACGTGTTTCAAAAAAACTGGTAATATTGAAATCAAAATTACAATATGAAACAAGGGCACCGTCTATCATTCAAACGTCTTAATGTAGCTGTCAACTTCTCGGCCATCTTCTCAGTGCCTTCAATTCTTTCATTTTCCAACTTGAGGAAAAGTAGAGGAGAAAATATAAGAAAATAAAACAAGAAAAATATCACACACACACACACGAGAGAGAGAGAGAGAGAGAGAGAGAGAGAGAGAGAGAGAGAGAGAAATTGGTAAAATATTTTGAACACATGAATATAATAAAAGCAATTCGTTCAGAAGAAAGATAAATCAAGTTGATAATTACCTCGTCCGCATTCTTGAAGAACACAAACGATGGCAGTGTATTTATCCTGTACCTTGCAGCGATAGCCTATGAAAGGAATAAACGATTACTATTGGCTGGACAGATTGTCTGTGATAACTTTACACTGCCCTACAAAATAGTACCATGACTTTCTGCAAACACAACTGCAACTACTATCAAGGCTACAATCTGATTCACTGGCGATTTGTCTTGAGACTTAAGTAGAGCAGAGGAAGAGAAAGACATAGAGAGACAGAGATATAGTGAGTGTTAGTGTGTATTGTCTTTGTCTGTGTGTACGCGTGTGCACGCTCTACTTCTGCACCCATGGCAGGATCTTCTTTTGCGTAAGCATACAGCTATACAACTTGACGAGCTTATAAGGTACGCACAAATGATACTGACAAAGTATAGTGTTACCGTATATAACTCTCACCGGAGACGCTGAGACATCTGCCCGGATAAAAATCACATTGAGAAATCGTTCCGCTAGAGCCTACAAAATGCAAGAAAAGATGAAAATTACAAGTCTTAGTTACTTTTATCTTTTATACTGTTTTCCAAAGATGCACGACTCCGATGCCAATTGTGCGAAAATGCTATCTAGGGACCCTGGCATTCTCAGAACTCACCTTGTACTCTGGTAGAAATTCTTGACAGCGTTCATTCCACCAGGCAGAAATAAACAAGACAATCACTCGATCGGCCACTTGGCTGTCCTTCTTAAAGTCATTCAGCTGGGTCTAATACGAAGGCAAGATGTATAGTGTACAAGTTTAATCATTCTTAATGATACATTGTATACAGCCCTTGTATAACGTCGTTATTATAACCTTACAGTGCTAGCTCTTAAGTAAAAAAGGTGCTAACGTCGCTGAAACACGACTGACGGCGATTGAAGGTGCATTTTATTGTTGAGTTTGAATTGATTTGAGGAATTTCAAATGAGAAATGTTTGCGTCAGGTTTTTAAGCCATTTTTCGCGCACTGTCATCCTAATTCAATTAGCCTACGTGAAAACTGTTGAAACATAAGTTTTCCACTGTGGTTATTAGGCCAAAACAAGAAAAAAAATGTTTCTGGTCAGCGCGCGCGTCACTTGAACAACAGCGCGTCACCCTTTTTTTTCTGTTTGTGGCCGGCGGCCGTGGCTGACACCAAACCAAAATGGCTGAAGAGAAAGAGAAAATTCTTTGGGGGGCATGATCAGTGACTGCATGAACAGTATATATGTGACTATATTGATAAAACTATAAAACTGACCCTCCTCCCTCCCTTGAGAGAAAAAAAAATAAAAAAAATAAAATGCGCGTCGCCGCACCATTTTTTAAAGAAGGACCTGACCAGAAACATTTCTTTTCTTTTTTTTTGGCCTTAACTGGTTGTTGGTGTAGTACTGAATGAAGACCTCGGCAAACCTTGTGATGAAAGCCGGCAATGATGATTTTGGGTCATTTGTCGGCATCCTTCAGTAATATTCAGTGCTGTTTTGTGAAGACTTTTTGTAGAGGGGCAGAGAAATGGGCAGGCATTGGCATAAAAAGCACAAAATGTCTGCCATTAAAGTCAACGGTTTTTTTGTAAAAAAACAACTGAGAAAACTGTGAAATATTTTTAGGAAAGTTGAGCAGCAAAACGGAAAGCAAGAATCACTTCATATCAAATGAATAATACTGGAAGTAACAAACGCAGAATGAAAGCATTTTTTCTGCTAGAAAACAGCATAGTTGATAATGCAGTTGTGTATGGCTTGAATTGTTGACATTATTTTGTCCTTGGCTTTGGTGGGTGATGCAGGTTTGTGCTATTTCTTGTTTTACTTTGTTGATGGCAATTGCATGGATGGGATATTGTGGCATAAGTTGAGACTCACAACTTCATACCAATTCCCTTGCCAGAAATACGACAGTTCTAATGTAACTAGATATAACTAATCCTATATGATCTAGTGCTCTACTGCAGTGTTTTATTTCAGTAATTCAATGTACAGGTTTTTGTTGTCAAGCAAACATAGTCCTACATTTTCATGTACGTTGCTATGTTGCAACAATGCAGCCCTACTCACTAGCGAAGTGAGGAACGGGCCGAGGCCATCATTGGTGCGGCACAAAAAAGCAGAGGTCTCTGAGTCTACACCTTAGCAACCTACAATCGATCGATGTGCGTACAGTACGACCTCCTTGTGTTACCTCGGTGCGGTGACGACGTGACTTCCAATACAAGCAGTGCACAACGCTAGCTACTTCGCTCAGTGCATGGCGGGGCTGTGTGATACGGGAAAAATCTCCTACCAAAGTACCGCCGACTCCAACAAGTTTTGTTGCTCGTGGTTTCCCCACTGAAAACAGCCGATTTTGACTCCAAAACTTGCGTCGATCTCCGTTTTAGAGTACACCAACATTCAACATTGCTTACTATGTATCTCCCGACGGTGCCCTTTTCACTCATCAGAAGCTGCAAAGCGGGTATTTGATTCATATTTTGGCCTCTGCAGCCCCTTTGCTTTCTTCAACAGAATTTCATGCGTGATCCAACACAACAAAACCAAAGCGAACAGTGGGTTCAAAGAGACTGACTGTTCCCGCCGACTGTTTCAGTTGTCTGTACTTGCTTCCTCCTCAACGGTTTTGCTTGTCGGGCTGTTAATTGTTCATGATTAAAGGAGCCGTCTTTATTTACGGCCAGGGGGTTCGGAGAAATGTGAGGGGTGTCACTCGAAAAACGAAAACTTCAAGGGGGTTGCTCAAAATGTGGAGAGGAAGAAGGGGGTACTCAATTTTTTGTTCGAAATTAATTGAAACTCTTCTCAGACTGCACCATTACACACATTAATTTCTCAAAATTTTCGATATGAGAGGGGACACCCCGCTCTCGTGCTTTCCCCCTTAGGATTTTCTAACAGTTTTACTTACTAAACACCTCTCAGATTGCACCAGACTGCACCATTGCACACATCAATTTCTCAAAATTTTCCACGGAAGATGGGGACAGCCCCTCTGACACTTTTCCCCTCAGCCTCTCGTGTGATCTCCCCCTGTACTTTTAAATTCTGTCCAGTGAGAAATCCTAGTGAAAATTCTGTCATGATACCCATCAAAATTAAACAGTACTATATGCTTGGATACTGGTTATAGCGTGAGCTTTTACATCTGTATTTTGTTGTCACTTTGAATTGCATTTTGTTGGTTTCACCCTTTTTATCCGTTATGAGATAACCGACGATAATCCAGCAGGGTACACCAGGATTTGAAAGGTCTTTACT
>LD362518.1:13430-29670 GCA_001465055.1 Ptychodera flava
TTTTTGGAGTTTGTGGAGGGATGGGAGTGAAGTTTTCTGAGGGGGGGGGGGGGGGGGGGGGGGTCAGTCAAAATTTCTCAGTTAGAGAGGGTGGTTACTCAAATTCATCATGGATGGCAGGCGGATTACTCGAAATTTCGGAGTTTCAGATAAAATTCCTCCGACCCCTCCCCAGGCCGTAAATAATGACGGCTCCCTACTGGAGATGCCACCCTGCTTCCGAATTTTTATCGATTCAAAAGAAATAACCCTGCACCATTACATGAAACGCTATCAGGAACTGACAAAAAATTCTCCTAATGTATTGAAATGCCCCATAGAAATTAAGACACACCAAAACTTTGACAAAAATCATCCTTCATCAGCGAAAGCTTGAGCGCTGTGTACCGCGTGTGATTAGATCAAGACCGACACACACAAGTCGACGTCTGCGTGTAAGCAGGTAACTACCCTTTCGGCAGATTTATCGCTAAAGCCACACAAATTCAAGTTTTAATGTTTCGAAAAGCTAATCATTACGCGAATCCGAAGGAGAGCCGGACCGAGAGCGCTATACTTTGGCACATATGTCCAAGCAATTGCAGTTGCTGTTTATTTACTAACCTGTCCATAGATTTCCCGCACGAACCCGATGGAATTCATGGTTTCCTGGACCATATTACAGAACGACGAGCGATAGTACAGAACACCATGAAAACAAGCTAATAGTGTCATTGTCACATGACTCAGTACAAATCAAACGTTAGACGGGTTCAGGCCACAAAGCACGCGGTTTTATTATTCCTTGATTATCAGTTGACAGCAACCACATTAGGCAACTGTTACAGGCCACTTCCATATACGGACCCGCTGTTTATTAACGGCAATATCTCAGTCAGGATTGGACAGCATTGTTTGCATTGTTCCCTTAATTGAGCCGTGGTACTAGTATTTTGACGTAGGTAAAAAGATTAAGGTACAAACTTCAATGTATAGCTCGTCAAGTACGTTAACACCTTCATAGTTGAAGTAAATATATTTTCCCCTTTTTATCGTGATATGCTTTTCCAAATATTTCAGCTATCGATCTGCAAGTAACGTTTCAGAATGCTAGAGTTAACTTGCTTTGAATGAGTTTTAAAGTACGTTGATGTTTAAATATTGTCATGGAGTGAAAAGACCATGCCGAACTATATTTCGGAATGCGATATGAGAACTTTTGTACCGACTTATTTCGGTACAAAAGTTGTGAGCTAGCCTTCTGAATGAAAGTCTCAAATGTACTGCAACATATTATCTAGAGGCGACCACTGACCATTCCCTCTAACAATCATGAAAAGAAGAAGTAATCGATCAACTGCAATTAAGGAAAAAATGTGAACATGTTTTTAAGCCGACTGGCTATTTTCTCATTCACCTACGCGAAAATTGGATGACAAACTTTCTGTTTTTTCAGTCTTGTGTTGAGTTTAAGTGCGACTATCCGCACACACTACCGTTCAGAAGTCTGGGTAAAGTGCTAGTCCTTGTGTTTGTATAATATTTTTCCACATCATGCTCCGCCTATACGTTGAAAATAATGGGACGTCTTAGATTGTCGAAGAATTAAAAAGCAAATTCCGTTCATTTAGTAGAAGGTGGGGGCTGCGGGTTACGCTCAATACGATCTGTAACCTTCACATTCGCAGTAAACTTTCGTCAAAATTGAAGCCGATTTTCTTTATACCGACTGCGTGCCGGTATGTGTCCCTTTAAAATATGTGCCGCAGCCTTAAATTTTAAAAAGTAAAAGATTGAAATCACTTTCGGTCGATAGCCGTAAAGTAAGTGTAATACTGAAATTTACCCGCGATTAATTAGGCGGCGAAGCCAAAAATCTGGAAAAGGGATCTTGGATCACCCTTTGACGCCTGTGATATGACCAAATAACTCGTTAGCAGCTGAAAACTTGAAGGTAAAAATTGGCTTATGAGCTGCTAACGAGTTCTTCAGTCAGAGCGATAGGCCCCCATCCCCGCATTGGTGATTGTAGAACAATTTAATGAAAGGGATTAGGGGGGAAGAGACAGATATGGACTGTTTTCTTTGAAATCCTATATACAGAGACAGCGAGGGTAAAGTCACAGGCACTCACGCGATACAGGTAAGGCTTTTATAAAGAACAGAGATTTAATACATGGCATTTATTTATGATCATAACTCCCAGACAAATAATGCCTGCAGTACCCTGAGTTGTGAACTAGCTGAAGGCTCACGCGGCACTTGAGGAAATAACTTGACGTGAATGATATCGGCGGCCTATGGAGTGACCGTCTTCAGACCAGAGTCTACGCCTTCAAATCCAAAAGCAACGTTTTATTTCACCAAAGGCAGCGGTAAGAGTGTGCCTTTAAGTAATCCAATGCTTAAAAGGAACACGGATAAAAAGCAAAAAAAGTAGGATACGGATCAATTTCGTGATTTTCCGCCGCCTTAAATGTATTCAAGCAATGTTTACACGCCTTTTGTATGATTGCAATTTCTCTCAGAGTCGATCGTTGGCAATATCTATTGTCGGTATGTTACTGTGGTGACAAATGTTAAGCTCATTGTTTACAATTTTACATGCTCTGTAGTTCAGATCTATGTCTGCAATTGCTTCAACCAATCAAAGCAGCAATTCAAAGTAAAAGTATTAACAAAACTAAACTTGATGATTTTGATTGATCATTGTTTTATCGAAAATAAGATGATATCACTGCTGCGGTGCCAGAATTAAAACTTTACCCAGGCACAAACTCTGAAACCTCGACAGACTCCTTCAAAGTATGAGAACATTTTGCTCTGCAAAGGTTTACTCACGCCTTACCTGTAGTAAATATTCCCACCCCTTCGAGTTTTCAAAGTTTGTTGATTTAATTTTGACACTGAGGGAGTTCATGTTGTAATTAGCTAGGAAATTTGAATTTGTTGATGTCGGATAATAATTTGTCGCTTGTTATCATATTTACGACTCCAAAGAATGGGAACAAACCACCATAAAAGAAGGCATGATATATGATGGCCAAAGAAAACAACACCAGAGACAAACTTGATATCGTTGTAATGCTTTCTCCCCATTACTGCCCATCTGTTTAAAGAATCAATAAGCATTTTTATTAAATACACACCTGGAGATTTACGCTTTAGCTTGCACAGCCATTGACTGACAGCGATTTTCCGGTCAAACTTTTCTCGCAAATTTTTTTAAACCTGTAAAGCTTTCAGCTTTAAAAAGTGCACCTACTAATCATCTATAAGCTGACAGTGCCGAACTTTAATCATACTGTCTATGCTATAATGAAAAACCACAAAAAACATTATTTTTGGAGCTATCTATCTGTTTTGCTCAGTCCTGCAGCATAAACTTATCCGCCATCCGTCCACTTAGTTGACTATAGTAGTTTTGAAAATCTTTCGTAAAAAGTGAACTCACACTTTGCTGATTGTATTTTGCGGATGTTTACGTGATCGGCACCTTTTTCTACATATATTGGTTTAGAAAAAACTGAAGTTTTCATAGATTATGAAATTTCTTCAGTACGAAAGTTGATAGCATCCATGGCATTCCACTTAGTGATTTGACAGAATTTTTTTTCCAAATTGTAAGTTAACGCCCATTTTCTGAGACGAAAGAGAAGTCATATCGTACGACCCACGCGTTTACCAAATACGGGCATTGCAGCCCGCGTTTCGTCCACTGGAACAGTACAAAAATAAACGCCCAGAAATCACGCGACCAATGTATTGTCAACATTTTGCCTATATATACCTGTTCGTTTGGGAACTGAACTAGACTATTTTGAACCCTCGTCACCGGTTGCATTCACTCTCGAAGACTCACTTTAAGATAAAAAAGACTTGTGAAAATGCCTATCACTGTGAGAACAATCTATGAATACGTAAGTATCATACATATTAGTGAGACAACTGCTTACTAGCTGATTGTTGTAGGATATTGGTATATTTGAGATTCCCTTAGAAGAAGATACGACTTCCTGCCCGTAATGCAGCAAGGCAGAAGAATTTCGATTTTTAACTTACTATTTATTACAGAAGAGAAACATTTCATGTCTTGCCTTTTGCTGTGTCACGCTTTTTAGAGCTTGACTATATAGTTAGATGATTTTTGGACGAAATGACTTGAGTTCACGCCAATCAATAAAGTCATGACTCAGGAAATCTTCTCCAATACACTCCATTGCCTATCTTGTGTTTCTGTAGAGCAGCATCCAATTTGCACTGTTGTTGTTCCTTTATCGTACCCGACAAACAGTTAAATTCTACGGTTTCAAAGATGGGTTAAAATTAACCGAGTTGAAGCTCCGGGTCGTGAGACTATATTATATATTTACCTCTGCTTTATTTCATTGTCATCCTGATTATGAAAATAAGACGGATAGTTTTTTAATTATGTCAGATACTGTCTAGTTAAAATTATCAATATTTACAATCACCAAAATATTTAATAATTTTACAATCGAGTTGTAAAAGACTATTTGAGCTTGCACTTTTAACAGTACTAGTCATTGTTGCGGGTGAATAGGTTCGCATTTTTTCAATGGAAAGAGCCGTTGTTTATTCCTTTCAAGTATTTTACGGCTACATACAAACATCGATATGAGAATCTGTGATGTCTCTCTGTAGGCTGAACTCACCGATATAGTAAATGCGACTGACCGAGTCGTGTGTCTTATGGTTTTGGCATGGTGGAATCAAGAGTCCGAAGACTTTCTTCCGCGATTCAAGGTGAGCTGTTTTAAATGTTGATATGTGTAACCATCGCTGATTCAATAACAGTCCTATGAAAACAAAATATGTGATTTATTTCTTTGTCTAATGTGCCTTACTGTATTCATTTATGCTTATATATTCTAGCAGAGGTAAATGTTTCTCGTATCTTAAGTTACCAAATATCATCTTAGTAATCAGCACTAGAACGCGTCATGACAAAGAAACTATCGGACACCAGGATACTTTAAAGGGGTGGTTAGCTCAAGACCTAATTAAGAGCAAGTCTCTTTTACACCTCATAGCTTTATTTCGGGTAATACGTTGTGAGTACGTTACAAGTTCGGTCGAGCGATTGATTTATAATAAATTTAAATAACCTTTAAACACGATTGGAACTAATTCGGGATAATTAGATGGTAGAGTAATGATTACAAACTACCTCAAAAGAGGGATAAAACTATTAATGAATACAGTAAAGAATTGGCCGACTAGCGGGAAATACAATACTTGTTAAAAGGCAGAGGATAAAAACTGCAATAGTTAAAACAAATACAGTAAAATACTAACCGACCAGCGGGAAATCAAACACTTGCAAATCACAGAGACTAAAAATACTGCATCAAATGGAAACGCTGCAGCATGTTATATATTGGCGAAACAGAGCGTCGCCTAGGCTATCGCTTTGCTGAACACCTTCGCACCGTGACCGACAACATGCATGCATACCCGGTGGCCAAACATTTCTGTACACCACCCCACCACGGCCTGTCTGACATGGCAGTGTCTGCTATTATTTCCACCACCGACTCTACCCGCCATAAACTCGAACAGGCCACTATTTTCAAACTTGGCACTGTGGCACCAGCCGGTATGAATGCATATTTTAACCGTTTGATCGTTTTCTTGTTTGATTGGCTGTTTTTTTCTTGTGTTTTCACGTTTCTCTAGCGAGTTTCAGTACTGACGAAGGGTTGCAGCGAAACGTCTGAGTATTTTTAGTCTCTGCGATTTGCAAGTGTTTTATTTCCCGCTGGTCCGTTAGTATTTTACTGTACTGATGGAATAATGTCTGTTTAATTTGCAAATGTATGCTCGTCTGCTTTCTTTTTTTAAGTTATACACTTGTTTCATGAGTAATTTGTAATATTGCAACATTCAGCTACATGGCACATAGCACTTTTGAGAAATTTGAAAAATTTGAAGATGCAATTCAAATTAGTTCCAATAGTGTGTTTATTCATTATCAATTTACAGTTATATGCAGAAAAATATCCGGCGCTAACATTCCTGAAAACTGACGTTACGGCAGCTCCGGTTAGTATCATTAGAAAACATTCTTTATGATAAGCATAATAAAAATGAATATAACCTAGATCCCACTAGTTATGTCGGCGAAGGAGTTTTTGTGTGCTAATGTGAAGTCGGAATGTAAAGCTACTTTTAATGAAAGCGACATCGAAGCATTAAATTTTGTAGGCAATGTGTAACATGCACAAAAAACGAATGCTTCTAATTTTATTTGTGTGCGAGTACTCAGTAATGTAACTTTGGGTAGACACACAGACAGTGTCACTTCCCCTAGACGCGTGACGTTACAGTAGTACAGTGCTCCAGCGACTCAAAATTTTGTGAAATCATATGAACGTATAAAACTTGTATCTACACTGACCCTCTAAATGTCCTTAAAGATGGATTTGAGATCCGTTTTACTTCCACCTGTTTCTACCTTGTAAGAATCAAATGTATGTCCCTCGGTTTGTTGACCTTAGTTTGTGTTCTGTTCTTTGCAGGGTATTGCTGCAAAATATGATGTCAATGCCATACCGACATTTATGTTCTTCATGAATAAAAACAAGGTATTGAATACATAAAGTAGTTTCAATGTAGCTGTTCATCGTGTCACAGATCGCTTTTAAGGGTTATTTTATTTTGCCTTTTGTACTCCTTGAATGCTAAATTACTGGTAAGGCATGACGACTTCATACGAAAATTTAGTCGAACAGTTTGCAAAGGAATATTAGCCTAATTTTGAGTTATATGAAAATGTTCATAATATCCCGATAAACTTGTAATTTGTTTTGTGCTTTTTATTTTATAAAGGTTGAAGGAAACATTGCCGGTTTGAGTAAAGAAGCAATAAAGACATTGGAAGCCAAGCTGGAATATTATAAAAATCAGTAGAGTATTCTGACATTCTCCATTGATCGTAACTGGAGATGAGATCCGAAACTATTCACAAATATAAATTGCGGCAAAGATGTTCCGAAAATATAGAAACAGTTCGATTTTATCCCATTATTAACCCTATACTGACTCCTCAATGATTCAAGGAGTGAGTTACGTTCGAGACAGCATATTTTAATAGCAAATTTACTCCTGTCATGTTAAGGTAAGCATTATACAACACTGAATCTGTCATCATAGTCCACAATCAAACATACGTTTTTAGACTGCTTCGTGATTTCGCAATGCTTGCAGTAAAAACCATCTTTCGAAATTTTGAAATAGTCTTTGAAATAGTCGCCACCTTTTCACTCGTCTAATCAAAATTCAAACCGTCTTTAAACTTTCCATTTATTGTAAGTTCCATAATGTCAATAAAACCGAAATGCAATTTTTGAGACTATATGTAAGCTCGTACTGAGAAAGTTTGTTCGACCTTCGACGTATTGATGACCGGAAGGTGGATTGCCTTTAAACTCACTGTAAAACATTGGAAATTTTTTTTTCAGACGATGCACAGCATTTTGTTATTTCAATACGAAATTATGTTAATGCAACTAGTTGTTAACACCTTTTTAAATATTAAACAAGCTATTTTCACCACTTCTCTTTAGAAATGCTCATGTTTATGATGAATAAAAATCCTTAAAAAAGCAAGATTTACTGTTACATGGTTTTCTTTTTTAATATTCTATAAGCCTGATTCAGATGTTTGCAGTTTTTGAAATGTTTTCTTGTTAGTGTCATTACACATTGTCCGGTTACCGTACCTTGTGTATGTTTGTGATGACAGATGTATATTGCACACTTTCAATTTTCTTCCTTTAATTCAATGTCTTTTCTAATCTGAGAAACACGCGTATCATTACGAAACTTCGCACTTTGTTCAGTGATAGAGAGGACTAGTGCATGGTACCAAAGCATGTACTTTTTATGAGTGTGAGTGCTTCATGTATTTTACAGCATGTGGAGAGGTTTAAGAAAATTTTTGTATCAACTTAGCTCAGTTATTGAACCACCCTTTTTATTATAAGGGTGAGGATTTGACCGAGCGGTTTGAACCGTGATGTCTAGGTTACCGGGTGCCTTAGTGTTGTGAGTTCGATTCCGATGGAAAACCCAATGCATTTTCTGTAGAGCGATGTATTCATTGACCTGATAAAGTGGGTGCGATGTGTGATAGCCAGTACGTGAGTGCGAGTGCTTCATGAACTCTACAGCATGTGGAGGGGTCGCAGTAAGAACAATTGTAACAACTTAGGTCGGTTATTGAACCACTCTGTTTTAAAGGCGGTGATTTGGTCTAGCGGTTTCGACTGCGATGTCTTCCCTAGGCATCTGGGTGCCGCACGTTTTGAGTTCGAACCCGATCGAAAATCTATTGCATACAGCAATATGGACGATTGACAAGCTGCTTTTATCACAAATGATCAAGAAGTATCAAAAAGACAATGCATGTATGCATAAGTAAAATACTGAATTTTAAACGTTCATGTTCATGGGCAGTTACATGTTAATGACCAAACAATGGCTGTGGTGTAAAAGTCTAAGGAGTTAATGAGGTAAAAGGTCTTGTGGTTCCATTCACATGTATGAAATGAAGCTAGCATGATTGAATCATAAATACAGTTACTTAGGTCTGACTTGTGGTAAGTGATAATTACACTCTAAGTTTTGTGTGGATTGATGGATGTTAGTAAGTCAGTTCAGTTCTGACGAAATTCAAATGCTTGCATTAATACACCCGGGAAAAATAACACAGTGTAAAGCCTATATGTAAGCCCATACTTACATTATGAGTACAGGTCTTATTACTACCAAAAAATAAGAAATGGGAAGGAATAAATATTTTGGATACAAAACCGTAGAAGGTGGAGCTGTCATTTACGAGAGAAAATTCGTGCCCAAGCACCGTTCTTAGCTTGAAACAAGACCCGACTCTCTAATGAAACGAACTTACTGTCGAGGGAAACAATTTGATTTTAATGATATCTCTTAAGCAGGGATCGTCTTCAGACCATCGTCTACGCCATCAAATCCAAAAGTAAAAGTTTATTTCATCATAGACCCTCGAGAAAAACTCGAGGGTCTATGATTTCATCAAACGTCGCAGTAAGAGTTTGCATTTCAGTAATCCAATGCTTAAAAGAAATACGAGTAAAAAGCAAACAAAAGTCACTAAGCTACGCAATACTTTCGCTATTTTCCGTCGCACTAAAAGTATTCGGGCAATGTTTACACGCCTTTTTGTATGATTGCAATCGCTCGCAACATCACACTGTACGACAGTGATCGTGGGCCCATTTCGACTTTCAACATTTTAAGGTGATGAAAGATGTTATTGTTGACAATCTGACATGCTCAGTCTGTAGTTCAGATCTATGTCTGCAGTTTTTGCAACCAAATCAAAGCAGCATCAAATTAAAAGTATTAACAAAACTAACCTTGATGATTTTAATTGGTCATGTTTTGTCGAAAATTAGATGATTTCACTTTTGTAAATTGTAAGTTGGACGTAAGTTAACGCCCATTTTCTGAGACGAAAGAGATGTCATATCGTACGACCCACGCGTTAACCAAATACGGGCATTGAAGCCCACGTTTCGCCCACTGAAACAGTACAAAAATAAACGCCCAGAAATCACGCGACCAATGTATTGCAAACAGTTTGCATATATACACCTGTTCGTTTAGGAACTGGACCAGATTATTTTGAACCCTCGTCACCGGTTGCATTCACTCTCGAAGACTCACTTCAAGATAAAAAAGACTTGTGAAAATGCCTATCACTGTGAGAACAATCTATGAATACGTAAGTATCATACAGATAACTGAGGCAACTGTTCACTAGCTGACTGGTGTAGAATATTGGTATATTTGAGATTATCTTAGAAGGAGATGAGACTTCCTACCCGTAATGCAGAAGCATGTAGATTTTTTAACTTACTATTTATTACAGAAGAGAAACATTTCATGATTTGCCTTTGCTGTTTCACGCTTTTTAGAGCTTGACTATATAGCACACAGTTTACATAAATCTTTAAAGACTGAGTCCACAGCCAATCAATAAATCCATCACTCAGGAGAAGTTCTCCAATACCACTCCATTGCCTATCTTGTCTTTCTGTAGAGCAACATTCAATTTACACTGTTGTTGTTTCTTCATCGTACCGGCCAAACAGTTAAATTCTAACCCATCTTTGAAACCCAAGAACAAATTACAATCAATTGAATTGAAGCTCCGGGTCGTGAGACTAGATTATATATTTACCTAGACGTCATTTCATTTTCATCCTGATGATGGAAAAATGATGGATAGGTTTTTTCAATTATATATATATGGTATTTATTCAGTAATGTAGGCCACCAGCCTTTTTTACAAAACGTGAAAAATACATACAAGTGAATGCATATGTGGGGCTTATACATAGTTACAAAATCTCATTAAGCAGACAACTTTTGGAGTGAGGTCTCCCTCAATCTAAAACTAAAAAATAAATACTTCGACAGATTTACTAGGGTGTGAGGATTATGGGAGTTAATTAATCTTTTAAAGTTTAGTTGTGTAGGGGTTTTATAGTAACGTTCAGGTATAAATTGTTTGCGTAAATTACAGTACAAGGGGCATATTAGACAAAAATGTAATTCAGTTTCAACTTGGTTCAATACACATAGCATACATAGTCTATTTGCCCTAGGTAACTTTTGGATTCGTCCACTTTCAATATTCAAACTATGATTGGATATTCGAAATTTACACAGTGCTCTCCTAAATACATCCACAGTGACATCGTTGAGATATTTTTCAACAATTAAATCACATTTAAACAAGCGATAAGTGTCTAGTTTTGAATAAGTTTCCAGGTTCGTTCTCCATTGTTGAACGCCTATATCAAGTGTTCTCTGTTTGAATTCAGACAAAAAAAATGTCTCATTGCCTACTGTCTGCATGTTCCAAATTATACCAAAACCATATGAAAATAAGAGATCTTTGACTTTTTTAGCCCAGCAATTAAATCCTTTCTCTGCCATCTCAAACTGGTAATCATAGCATTGCTTAATGTACCTGTTATTTTCTACATGTAACAATTTTAACCAGTATTTGATAATGCGAGGAAATCTGTATGTTTTTAAGCAATGCCTACCAAGTTCACCAAAGACAGCAGAGTTACATGAGGTATAACTAACGTGGAGTAAGAATTTACAAAACGATACGTGGACCTGTTCTATATCATTACCATCGTGAAACCCCCAGATTTCACAGCCATACATTAATATTGGGAGGATTTTTTGGTCAAATATTCTTAAAGCTATTTTGATATTTAAATTTTTAAATTTACTTAAATATTTCTTGACATTGTAAGTGGCTTTTTTACTTTGTCTGGCAAGGTTTTCTTGTGCCATTGACCAGATCCCAGTAGAAGACAACGTTAAGCCAAGGTAATTAAAGTAAGGAACTGTTTCAACTCTGACTCTCTCCAAATTCCATTTTTCGTAGTTTTTTAGTCTCCCCCCTCTTCTGAAAACAACAATTTTTGTTTTGGTAGCATTAATTTTTAACTTCCACTGTTTACAGTACAAAGAAAGTTTATCAAGTTGTCTCTGTAAACCAATTACAGTACTACTCGTGAGTGAAAGATCATCGGCAAAAGAAAGATACAATAATTTTAACATACCTACGTAAACACCATCATATAAGCCACTTTTAAGTGTTTCCCCAATGTCATCTATGAAAAGGTTGAATAAAAGAGGAGAGAGAACTGAACCCTGTTGTACACCATAAGTACAGTTAAAGAATTCAGTGATGCCATGAGGTGTTCTTACACATGACTTGACATTTGTATATATAGACTTTAAAACTTTTAACATTTTTCCCTTCATTCCCAACTTTAACAATTTATAAAACATGGAATTGTGATCTATTCTATCGAAGGCTTTTTCAAAGTCCACGAATGCACAATACAAACGAGATTTATGTTTTGACAGATATTTCCATATTGCTGTATCTAATACAAAAATATTATCAATCGTACTAAAATGCTTTTTAAAACCAGCCTGTGCTTCCGTAATAGGACAGTGAATTTCAACAGTGAAATTACACTGTTGTTGTTTCTTCATCGTACCGGCCAAACAGTTAAATTCTAACCCATCTTTGAAACCCAAGAACAAATTACAATCAATTGAATTGAAGCTCCGGGTCGTGAGACTAGATTATATATTTACCTAGACGTCATTTCATTTTCATCCTGATGATGGAAAAATGATGGATAGGTTTTTTCAATTATGTCAGACGCGGTCTCCTTTAAAATTGTAATATTTACGATCACCAAAATGTTTAATAAATTTACAATCGAGTTTTAAAAGATTATTTGAGATTGCATTTTTGCGAGTGAATAGGTTCGCATTTTTTTCCTTTCAAGTATTTTACGGGTAGATAAAACATTGACATTAGAATCTGTGATATCTCTCTGCAGGCTGAACTCACCGATATCGTAAATGCGACTGACCGAGTCGTGTGTCTTATGGTTTTGGCATGGTGGAATCAAGAGTCCGAAGACTTTGTTCCGCAATTCAAGGTGAGCTGTTTTAAATGTTGATATGTGTAACCATCGCTGATTCAATAACAGTCCTATGAAAACAAAATATGTGATTTATTTCTTTGTCTAGTGTGTCTTACTGTATTCATTTATGCTTATATATTGTAGCAGAGATAAATGTTTCTCGTATCTTATGTTACCAAATATCATCTTAGTAATTACCACTAGAACGCCTCATAACGCAAAAAAATTTCGGACACCAGGATGCTTTAATGGGATCGATGGTGAGCTCAAGACCTAGTTAAGAGCAAGTGTCTCTTGCACCTCATGGCTTCATTTTGGGTAATGAGTTGTACATTACAATTTAGGTCGAGCGATTGATTTATAATAAATGTTAATAATCTTACTTTATTATCAACTTACAGTTACTTGCAGGCAAATATCCGGCGCTAACATTCCTGAAAACTGACGTAACGGCAGCTCCGGTTAGTATCATTAGAAAACATTCTTCATGATAAGGATAATAAAAGTGAATATTACCTATTTCCCACTAGTTCTGTCTGCGAAGGCGTTTTTGATGTGAAGTCGGAATATGAAGCTACTGTTAATGAAAGCGACACTGAAGCATTCAATTTATAGGCAATATTTAACTTGCACCAAAACACGGATGCTTTTAATTTTATTTCTGAGCGAGAACTCAGTAATATAACTTTGGGTAGACACACAATCAGTGTCACTAGTACTTCCCTTAGACGCGTGACGTTACAGAAGAATGGTGCTCCAGCGAATAAAAATTTTATGAAATCATATGAACTTATCAGACATTTGTCTATATTGGACCTCTAAATGTCCCCAAAGATGGATTTGAGGTCCGTTTTACTTTCACCTGTTTCTACCTTGTAAGAATTGAATGCATGTCCCTAAGGTTTGTTGACCTTACTGTGTGTTCTGTTCTTTGCAGGGCATTGCTGCACAATATAATGTAAATGTCATACCGACATTTGTGTTCTTCAAGGATAAAAATCAGGTATTACATGATTTAGTTTAAATTTTTAAATGTAGGTAGCTGTCAATCGTATCATAGATCGCTTTTAAGGTTTATTTTATTTTGCGTTTGGTACTCGTTGAATGCTAAAACACTGGTAAAGCATGACGAATTCATATGGGAATTAACAGCTGAACAGTTTGCAAATGAATTTTAGCGTAATTTTGAGATATATATAAAAAATGCTCACCAACGTCCCGATACACTTGTAATTTTTTTGTGTTTTGTATTTTTATTTAGATTAAGGGCGGAAACATTGCTGGTTTGGGTAAAGAAGAAACAGAGAAATTGGAAGCCACGCTGGAATATTATAACAAGAATTAGAGTATTCTGACATTCTCCATTATCGTAACTGGAGTTGAGATTCGAAACTAATCACCAACATTAATTACGGCAAAGATGATCCGAGCATATAGCAAAAGTTCAATGTATAACATATTCAGTTAGAACGCTGTAACTTTTCGATTCTTATCTCATCATTAACCCTAAACTGACTCCTTAATGATTACAGGAGCGAGTTACGTTTGAGATAGCATACTTTACTAGCATATTTACGCCTGTCATGTTGAGGTGAGCATTATATAACACTGAATCTGCTATCATTGTCAACAATCAAACATATGATTTCGAAATGCCTTCTTTAAAAGCCGACTTTAGACATTTTGAAAAAGTTGCTACCTTTTTATTTATTCCCATTCATTGTAAGTTCCAATGATGCCAGTAAAACCGAAATGCAATTTCGGAAACTATATGTAAACCCGTACTGAGAAAACTTAGTAGACCTTCGACGTATATTTGAAGACGGGAAGATGATTGCTTTTGAAACTCACAGCAAAGTATTGAAAATTACCTTTTCAGACGATGCACAGCATTTCGCTATTTCAATACAAAATTATGTTAATGCAACTAGTTTTTAACACGTTTAAATAGTACACGAGCAATTTTCACCTCTTCTCTGTAGAAATGCTCATGTTTACGATGAATTAAAAGCCTTGAAAAAGCAAGATTTACTGTTTCATGGCTTTCTTTTTTAATATTCTATAAGCCTGATTCAGATGTTTGCGGCTTTTGAAATGTTTTCTTGTCAGTGTCATTATACATTGTAAGGTTACCGTATCTTGTGTATGTTTGCGGTGAAAGATGCAATTTTCTTCATTAAATTCATTGTCTCTCAATCTGAGAAACACTCGTATCATTACGAAACTTCACACTTTGTTCAGTGATAGGGAGGATTAGTGCATGGTACCAATGCTTGTACTTTTTATGAGTGCGAGTGCTTCAAGTACTTTACAGCATGTGGAGGGGTCTCAGAAAAATTTTGCTTTTATGTACAAATAATCAAGGAATATCAAAAAGACAATGCATGTATAAGTAAAATATTAAATTTCCAACGTTCCTGTTCATGGGCAGTTACATGCTAATAACCAAACAATGGCCGTGGGTGTAAAAGTTTAAGGAGTTAATGAGAGCAAAGGTCTTGTGGTTCGATTTACATGTATGTAATCACAGACAAACATAGACAGACTGGAAACGCGGCATGCCTTTTGTTCCATGGTCGTCTCCGTAGACTATTGGCTTTTCACATTAAAATGTGCTGCAAAGGTGTTAAACTTTTTGGAGGCTTTGTTTGTGGTTGATAATTGCACGAGATTATGCGAAAAATACGACGAGATGGCATCGTACTGCCAGTCGCGTAGCAACCATAGTTACTTTGTGAACTCTCAGGCCAGAAACACTGCTTCACGCCAATCAAAACATAACACGCCAGCAGTTTCATAAACATGTCCTTCCTTGACGCACGTGTAAAAGACGGTATGACTTACCGTAAACCATTGAGTAAAACCAGACAGTATCGATAAAAGACTTTCAAATTTGGTTCAAACACACTCATAATATATTCATACAAATATGAGAGGAATTTTTATAACGGTAAAACTCACTTTCCTGAAGCTCAAAACACTCCCGTTTTCGCCAGCACGTCAATTCCGCTCAGTACCGCACGACAACAACAACACAAACTTTGTCGAACATACTTTCGCTTAACAATTGGCGAAAATCCGAAAATTACCGAAGGATGCATGGTCGGCACCCTTCGGAAAAGCGAGGCGAGAGCAACCTGAGGCGAGGCGAACATGGATGGGTTACGTAACCGCTTCACGCCTTAGACAATACCCGTTGCGAATCTGTCTATGTTTGTGTGAGATGTAATGAAGCTAGCATGAGTGAATCACAAAGACAGTTACTTAGGTCTGGCTTGTGGTAAGTGATAATTCGACTCCGGTAAGTTTTGTGTGGTTTAATGAATGGTGGTAAGTCATTTAAGTTTAATTTCAATTTAAATGCTTGCATTCATACACCTGCGAAAAATAACACAGCATAAGCCGATGTGTGTAAGCCCATACTTACATTATTAGTACAGTCTTATTACTACCCAAAACAAGAAATGGGAAGGAATAAATATTTTGGATACAAAACCGTAGAAGATTGAGGACATACCTGCGATTTCTACGACCCAAGTGCCGAAAGAGAAATCACTTTACCAAAATAAAATAAAATAGCGTCAATGACACTGTAGCTCCCATCCTGGACTAATTAGTTTTTGTTCTCTGGTCAGATATTTGAACATGTGTGAAAGGGATAAAGTTCATGAAGTGAAAATACTTAAATGTAATGTACTGGAGACAGTGAAATATGTTTAATGTAT
>LD362518.1:33063-55449 GCA_001465055.1 Ptychodera flava
GACATACAGACGTACAGACATACAGACATACATACATACAGACATTTCCCTAGCCTATAAGAATAGCTTCCATTGCCATATATACATATGGCTATGGGAGCTAATAATACTTGGGTCGAGTTGTAGATGGGAACAAGTTATCAAGGTACAATCATAAGAAATTTCAGAGGGTGATGATGTGGCTATGTCTGACTCAGCTGCACTTACAGGGACACTGCCACAGCGAGATATGACAGTAAAAGATGGTAAAATTATTGTCATTCTGGTCAAATATGTGTCAATTTAACTGCTTCTCATTACAGAATTCTAAGTGTCGTGTTTGCCACGAAACAGGTGTGGTTTATTTGCATATGTGTGTGTGTGTGTAGGTGTGTGTGTGTGTGTGTGTGTGTGTATGTGTGTGTGCGCGCGCATAGGACTACCTTCGCACAAACAAGTGCAGGCGTTGACTCCCTAAAGAATGCCACGACACTAACAAACATGCAATTTAGAATGATTTTATGATGATACTTTTTATTCGAATATACGACAAGGGCGACAAACAAACACAAAAACCATTTGTACACGCACTTCAAAATGGAACACTCTTTGCTGGATTGACTACTTCTATTCTGTGACTTTAGAAAAAGTACTCAAGAGTTTAGAACACGGAAAACCATCCCTCAACAGGACTCCTACAGCGATTACCCTCGCCATCTCTACCAAAGATTTTTTAGGAGCATAAACATGTTATAACTAAGCATTCTATTCTACGGAACTTGGCTGCAATTTTAGGGACTGTCCACAGTGTTTACAGCAGCAGAGTTTAAAGGTGTTCAATTCTTGTTCTTACAAATTGTCAGTGAAGATTATTAAAAGACAGAGCTGTAGAAATTTTCCATTTATGATTAGCGGAGGAGTAAGAGCCATCAGCTGGGAAATGTTCCTATTTTTAGTTTAATCAGGTTGGTGAGCGTTTGATTAAAGACTGGATACGTGGTAAGCTGTACGTGCTAGCTTGAGAGACACCGTGAGTTTGCAGTTTCCGACAATTGAACGGCATTTGAGTGGCAAAGCAAGGAAATTGGTTTAAAATTTGCTGATCCATGAGCAGTTACCTGACAGGGCATTTGAATAATTGAGAGCCGAGATGGCTCTTGATCCCATGGCTTGACCGATTGAACGAGCACGTTAATATGCAATGCTCTTGAGGACATTCTGCGCACCATACAAGAGAAGCAAAATGGTGGAACACCTTTCCAGGACATGGAATATCAGCAGTTCATGAGAGCGTTATAGGATGGTGCAGTCTACCAACGCCTTGCACAAATGAAGCGTCGCGGTGTGTATCTTTAAGTGCTGAAGGACAAATTACAGTTAGCTTATGTGGCATGTGAAAATAAGAAGGTAGCAGAAATACCACACAGGTAATACAAAAACACAAATCAGGCACAGCACACATTTGAAACCACTCAGCCCAAGCTGGGAAATGAGCATAGAAATACAAGCGACAAAGAAACCACGCCAATTGCAGAGCTGACTGAGATGGTTTTGCAGATGGGAAGCAATCAGGACGATTGCCTGTAGATGACTAAAGACTGCATGTACCCTTTTTACTCACAGGAACTAATTTAATAAGGCCACGTACACATGAAGAAAAAACAACATATTGTAGGAGCTACCTAATGAAGACAAATCTCAAATCTCAAACCTCAAATCTCAAGGTAAAACCCCCAAAAAAGCCATTTGCTGAGGGAACGAGTTTGATACCCAGACCAAAATATAAGCAAGCTTAGGATGATATTGAAAATTGATCATTAGAAGATCCGCAAAAGCGACATATAGGACAGAAACTATATTTAATGTTTCCTAATCATATGCTGACCTTACCTTATAAAATAAATACGATACCTAAATATGTATTGCTATAACATAAGAATATGTTGACATTTCCTTATAATATAGAGAAGTCAGCTTATTACATTCAGCAAAGAAACCCCGTAAGGCAGTAACGGCGTTCCATACATCTTTGCTGTTCTGCCTTTATTTTTACAAACGGAACTGGCAATGATATTCTCTGGTACTCTGCTGCAAAGCAACCACAGAATATCCACTGCCATCAAAGGGCATAATGTTCCATCTTGTCGAAGTTTATGGCAAAATACCAGCGAAAGTATCCGACGGTAAATGCCGAGATGCGCTCTCGAATTCATCGTAAACAAATACAAATGAAACTTTCGAACTGCCGTTACTCTTGGCACTGCAACAATGTACGTTGTGGACGGTGTTACTGGTGTATCAAATGGGAAGAATTGTAAGCTGAAGGCGTCATGTAGAAAATGTGTCATATTCGGCTGCAAATTATTCTTTATATATTGGCAAGCATCGCTTTTAGTCTTTATTTCTTTACACGCGTTGTCTTTAAAACAAAAAGTGAAGGTAGGGGCAGCATGTGGTATGATGCAGTAAAAAGGTGTTGCTTCTAGGATTGAAGACGGCCTGAGTTAACATGAATGTAAAAATACTAAATTGACGAATTCACCTCTTTGTTTGAATGAATAAGAAATTAGTCACTGCCTGGTATCATTTGTTCTATATCAAGGAAGTATTACTGTTTTAGCTGCGATCTGCGATAAAACCTCGATTTCATATTGCATCTACTGATTACTAAAAACAACAATAAGGATACGACACAGGCGGATACGACAAATAGTGTACGTTATCACATGCACAAGCCAAGTTTGTCGTCTCCGAACACAAAAATACGGGATTTATTCTCTGGTCGTTCCACGTCACGACAACCCGCGTCTATGTCATCAATTTTGGTGCGTCGGACCTTTTTTTTGTCGATCTTCGGTGTGCTCGTAAATATGTAAACAAACAACATGGCGGCCGATGTTTCTCCCACGATCAAAAGTCATGTAATGAAATCGATATTTTCACAGACTACGACATTACTAATCCGAACAATGTAAACACAAAAGTGTACCGCCTGTATATTCCGAAGGAATTACGTGAATAATTTGCGGAAACAACGAACTCGAAGCTGGTCGCGTATACCGTGGGTTCCGTACGCATTGCAAACAGGGTCAGGCGCTAGGCCGTAGGCGCGACGTTTACAGTGTTCGCGCCGTCTAGATTCAGTCGATATTTGTTCCCGAAAAATAGCGTATCTTCGTCTGTGATAAATTTCTAGGACTATGCTATCTTTGAAATAGAGTTGAACTTTGCGGAAGGTAGCCTACGTGTAGACCGAGAGCTGTCATTTGCTCCACACATGAAAGAACGTGAGCGCTATCGCACACGACGGACGACTGGAAATTATTGACAACTTGTGCACGGCGTACTGATATTTATTCCTAAAGTAGTTCAAAAGTTTAAACGCGGAATCTTCATAGAAAACTTATTTTATTTTGCAAAAAATAACGAATTATTGGCTTGTACATGTGATAAGTATATTATTCCCTAATATTTTTCTTCATTCAGCTCGGAAAATACTCGCGACGTAATGACCGTGTCACCACTCGTCTTCGACTCGTGGTGACACGGTCATTACGTCACTCGTATTTTCCTTCGCTGAACGAAGAAAAATATTAGGGAATAATATCTAATTATTCCTCCGTATAGTGAATCTGATTGACGATCTTCTACACTCACCAAACTTGAACTTTCTAGATGAAAATGTTTTTTCTATATTATTGCGCCGCGTAGGCGAGGGCCTGTTCAGCAAAAATCTGACACAAACAATTTATTAAAAGTTAGGCGAGAAAAACAATATCTGTTCAACGGGCGCGACCGACTCAGATTAACACATTTCCTTCTTCAACAAATTCTTCAAACATGTAATACCACCCATGTTTATCACTGCAGACGGCAATAGCAGTGTGTTACAAAGGGCCACATCTAGGTTAGCATTGATATTTGACATGGCTTATAACTCAGTTCACTTAAACTTGTCTGTGACGATTATTGAAAATTGATATACCGCGTTGATGCCAAGTAAAATCGTAAGACCTTACACCAATACGATGACAATTGGTGATGTATTTGAGAAAGGTATTTAGAATTATTAACATCCTGAAAGATTCAACGGCCTGTCTTATATTTTACATTGGACACCGTAAGCCCCGGTTGTATCTGGTGTGATCCATCGGTGTTCGATCACTGGTGAGATTAGGGTTTATTGCACGAAGTTTGGGCGATGCAGCGTCGTATTCGAGTGATGTGTCCGTATTTTGAGGAGTTGCGCAGCAACAAGTCAAAATACGGACACATCATTCACGAGAATACGACGCGGTATAGCCCAAACTTCGTGTAACAACTTCTTTGTCATATTTCATACTTTGGTTATGACTGTTTTCATAAGGACGTTCCGATATTCGCAACGAAATCAACAGAAATCGACCTTGCTTGCTCCAAGCTGCGACTCATAAGAAGTTGGTTGCTAAGGAGTTATGGTAACCGTATCACTTGTTGATATTATTCAGCTGTTGGGCCATTCCACTTTTAAGGAGCGGTTATGGTGGACATTTAGAATAAATACATATTAAGATGTCGACACAGGTTTTCAATCTTTGAAGAAAACTCATCGTAAGGTTTAGTATGGCCGTAAATGTAAAACATAGGCTGGAGTGGGTAAAATGAGTGTTTTTTCGTGTTTTGCAACATCACGTCATCTCTTCGCGAACGTAATGAGGCCCGCCAAAATCGAGTCACAATACGCGCGCCAGTGTACGATTTCTAGCTCGATCGAGTTTGAACAATTCAAGCATAGACCAATCAGCTCTACGGCATTTATGAATGCAAACTGGATATAGCAGCCGTACCAGTCATTTTAAATGCAAGAATTATATTTATATGCAAGAATTATACGTATCCTTGGACGTCAAATATGCCGTATTTGCCATATTAGAAAGGAATTTGTGAACGGATTAGGGAAAACGTGAAGTGTGTACACACTTTATTGTGATGGCGTCGTACATTTTGTTGCAGTACGTATACGGTATACGAATAAAACATTTCAAAGGTATCTAAATCGTCTGCTCTTTACTGGTTTGCCTAAATAGAACTGAACTTGTTTTAACAACCTAAACGAAAGTTTGACTTTCTTGGGATTATCTTAAATCGTATCTGAAACCCGCACACTACGGACACGATCATGACCTGAGAATCTCACTGTACAAATCGGAAATATAATATGTGGACCTTTTCTATAGCGAGTATTTTCAGTATGGTCGGATTTTTGTGGGTCCCTTACGGCTACACACCGTATCATTCACTGTATAGATATTTAAACTCGTCAATTGGAAACTTGTTGTGTAGCGGTTCTGTCATGATGCACTGTCGACCGGGACCGTAATCTTTAGCAGCGTAGATAACATAAAAACACCTTGTGGGTCATAGACAGTAGAGGGGGAACCGTGTGAATGATGAAAGGTGTCGGTTGTAATTTTCAATGTACATAGAAAGTTTCGGCTTCTATGGTCGAGTCAATGAAGATATACAACCCTAATTAGGAAAGTTCATTCAATATGCAATAGCTTGAAGTGACAGAGAAAAAGTACAAGTGTGTACAAGTGTCAAGAAATTTGACTTTGGATTTCATCGATAAATTGCTTCACTATACATGGTAGTCTATGAGAGAACTACGAACAATGTTTTTCCAATATAAATTACCAATCATTATTTTCCTGACATACGAATTTCTCATCCATCAAAAACTTATATATACTATCAAAACATCATGAATGTGTCCATTGTGCCATTTTAATTCTGCCGAGTCAGCTTTTGAAATTATATGCTGATGTATAGAAAAGTGAGATGACAGTTTTTCGAATGTCTGATAATCGAACTATCAAGCTTTTTTGTTCGACAAGTTATTCCTATGAAAAAATTCCGACCTAAACTACTATATTGTCAAGTAAATATCAATTCCATCGTAGATGAATTGGTCATTACTACAGCATATTTCTTCATTAGTGATTTTTTTTTGAAATTTGGAATATTTCTCTTTCACTTTATGTAGTTCGTGACACGACGCCGTGTCCCCGATTTCTTTTGTTTGGCGATTTTTTTTCATCTGAATCTGACACCTTTCTAGTACATTCTTTTGCAGACGTCGGCAAACTACAAATCTTTCATGCTCTTTACCTTACGATGGACGGAATTAACTTATTTATTGATCGCTAAGATATATGGATGGATTGAATGTGGCTGTTTACCACCTGAGGTATTTTAATTGTGAACTAATATAAAGTTTTACCCATTTCACATAAATCGTTCATTTCGTGACACTAACTTCTTTCTCTACTTTTGTGAGGGTGAGGAGTCGATGACCCAAATCCAACTCTGACACTGTTGTACATGCTTCTGCATGTTTATTTTAATGATCAAAGAACCTTTGAATATTTAGCCACTCGTTCCGTGACCGAAAAATTTCCTTTGCGCTTAGTATGACTGTGAGTGTAACTCCACAGCGTTTATACAGGTGGAGGTAAAGACCGATTTTGGCGAGTTGATACAATGCAAACATGATCACAAAATGTAAATTACAGAATTTGCCAATATCAAGGCTTTCAAGAATATATCAGAGAATCTGATTAGGAGCATTTTCCTTTGACGACATTCTGACCTAAGCTAATATATCATATTTTTCGTAGATCACTTGGTCATTACTATCGCATTTTTCTTCATTTTTGATATTTTTTTTTGAGTTTTTTAATATTCCTCTTTAACTTTTCAACTCATTTACGTAGTTCATGACGCGAAGCCGTGTCCTCGAAATCTTTTGCTGCGAGGGCGAGTTTTTTTGTTCGCATCTGTCACCATTTCAGAAGTTCATCCTTTTGTAGACGTTCCCAAACTACAAATCTGTCTTGCTCGTTGCCTTACGATGGACGGAATTACCTTATTTATTGATTGCTAAGATATATGGATGGATTGAATGTGGCTGTTTACCATCTGAGGTATTTTATTTCTGATTAATTGTGAGGAAAAAAAAAAAGTCTTAGCCATTTCACATAGTTTCTTCAATTTGTGTCACTAACTACTCTCTGTATGTATGCGAAAGGTGAACCTTTGATGAACCAAATCTGACGCTGAGAATGTTTTAAATACTTCCATGTTTAATGCAACGATCAAAGAATATTTTGTATATGCGGCAACTCATTCCGTGACCGAAACATTCTCTCTGCATCGAGTATGACTATGAGTGTAACACCACAGCGTTTGTACAGGTGGAGGTAAAGACTGATGATTTGGTCTAGTCGATACAATGCAAATATGATTACCATAGCATATATTACAGAATTTGCCAATACAGGCTTTCAGAAAATAATCCTAAAATGGGGTTAGACGCATTTTCCAATGACGAGATTCCTAAACTACTGTATTGACAAGTAATATCAATTCCATCGTAGATGACCCGGTCATTACTGAAGCAATAACGTTCCCCCTCCCGGCCCAGAATGGAAGAAAGCGAACTTGCAAGACTTAATGTACGAGGTAAAGCCGAGTACATTATAGGTGCAAAGTTTGCTTGAGTCCATTATGGGCCGGGAGGGGGTACATTGTTGATATTATTTTATAGATTTGGCGATGCCAGCGAATTTGCAGATTCAGAAAAGATTTGAGCCGCTGTGCTGGATAATCGAATACATTATCAGTAATAATCTAGAGTGATGACGTCACATATTTCCCTGGTATTGACAAAATAATCATATAATACAGCATATTTCTTCGTTGGTGACATTTCATATATTTTCAGTATTCTCCTTAAACTTTTCAATTCATTTCACGTAGTTCATGACACGAAGCCGTGTCCTCGATTTCTTTCGTTGCGTGGGCGAGTTTCTTCATCCATATCTGACACCTCTACAGAAGTTAATTTTTTTTTGCAGACGTTGGCAAACTACAAATCTTTCATGCTCTTTGCCTTACGACAGACGGCATTATACCCTATGTACCTTATTTATTGATCGCTAAGATATATGGATGGATTGAATGTGGCTATTTACCACCAGAGGTGTTTCAATTGTGAGCTAATATACAGAAAGTTTAGCCATTTCACATTTCTTCAATTTGTGACACTAACTTAGCGAAAGGTGATGTTCGATGAACCAAATCCGACGCTGAGAATGTTTGAAATACTTCCATGTTTAGTGTAACGATCAAAGAATATTTTGTATATGCGACAACCCATTCCGTGACCGAAAAATTCTCTCTGCATCGAGTATGACTGTGAGTGTAACACCACAGCGTTTGTATAGGTGGAGGTAAAGACCGATTTGGTCTAGTCGATACAATGCAAATATGATTACAATAGCATAAATCACAAATTGTAAATCACAGAATTTGCCAATATCAAGGCTTACAGAAAATATATACAAAATGGGGTTAGGGGCATTCTCCTTTCACGAGATTCCTAACCTACTGTATAGCAAAGACATATGAATTCAATCGTAGATGACGCGGTCATTACTGAAGCAATAATGTACTCCCTCCCGGCCTATAATGGACGAAAGCGAACTGAGACATAATGTACGAGGCGAAGCCGAGTACATTATGGAGTGCAATTTTTGCTTGAGTGATGATTTGATACACATATATGGTGATGCACATTATTATATGGTGATGGGCATTTGTTATGTAGTGATTGGTTTGTGATCAAATCTATCTTTCAACTGTTTATTTTCACGTCAATTTTATGTCGTTTTCCCGTCAATCTTCATTTCGTTAGAAACTCTTGCCATGACGAGATTTCAACCTAAACTTATTTGTGATAATGCACATGAGACAAATCCAACACAAGACAACATAATCCTCCATATTGTTCCCAATTTTCCATGTAGTGTAACTTTACAAATCCGTCACTTAGGTGATGGCCACTGTAGCATCCAAAACATGTCTATGCGAAAATCTACTTTTACTTTCGCGTTGGCAAGAGCTTCTTGAACCGAAGCGGTGTCACCATGATTGCAGTATTTCCTTTTATTTTTTTTATTTATTTTATTTATTTTATTTGAAACACAGATCAACGGGCAAACCCACTAACAGATCTGCGAAACAAAAAAGTCACACCATCACAAGACAACCATAAAAGTAGCACGATACATTAAATTGAAAAAAAAAAACATACACGAATCAAAAAGGAGAACTGTTAAAATGACTGTATAAAATAGTTTTAAAACTGCACAGCGTAGAAAAAATATCTATATTACATTTAAAAGAGATATCATTAAAAACAGACATGCATCTGGGCACTGTCGAGAATTTTCTGCAATTAACAGAACACAAGTCTGGTTTAAAAAGGGGTTTCCTGCGTAAATTTCTACTGGGGGCATAAAAGCAGATTTGATTTAGAATATCTGGAGCATCATAATGTGAATGAATTATTTTGTACAAAAAGCACATGTCAAGGGTTAGTCTTCTATTGTGTAACTTAGGAATGTTCAGAATTCTGCAATAAAATGGGTAGCTGGATTTACTGCAGTGAACATTGAGTTTGCGACAAATGTATTTCACAAACTTAATTTGTACTCTCTCGATTTTTTCTGACCGGCCCTGCTGGTGGGGTGACCACACAACAGAGCCATACTCTAGAATAGATCTTACATAAACAAAATACAGGGAAATAATTGCTGAAATGTCATTGAATGGCTGGCAGAGACGCTTAATAAAACCAAGAGATTTGAAGGCTCTAGAAACAATGTTATTGATGTGAAAAGAATAATTTAGGTTGGAAGTAAGGTAAATGCCCAAATCCTTGACAACAGAGACCCGTTGAAGAGGGGTACCATTGATGGAGTAATCAAGAGAGGAAATGATTCTTTTCTTAAGTGTAAAACTGATAAATTTACATTTACTGATATTAGGTGACAGCTTCCAATTGTTTCACCATTGAGCAAATTTGTCAAGATCTTGCTGTAACATGACACAGTCAGCGAGGGATGTGATGGTGCGATAGATCTTGGCATCGTCGGCATACAAGCTGAGCTTTGCAGAAATGTCTAACAGTGAAATATCGTTAATAAACATAACAAAAAGTAGTGGCCCCAAGAGTGAACACTGGGGCACACCTGACGAAGCAGTGTACCATTTTGACGAGCAACTACCAAACACTACCCTCTGTCGTCTAAGATGAAGATAAGAAGCCAGCCAACTGTGCAGTTTACCACATATACCGAATTTGGCGGCTTTGTACAGGAGAAGTGTGTGACAGACACTGTCAAAAGCCTTGCTAAAGTCCGTGTAAATTGAATCTACCTGTTGTTTATTGTTCAGTGAAACAGAGATGAAATCTGTATAATCCACTAAGTTAGTTGTAGTGGATCTGTTTTTAACAAATCCGTGCTGGTCGATGGAAATATTTGGTTTAATATGTTGATAGATATGAGGAACAATAACTGCCTCGAAGATCTTAGCAAAAAGAGGCAACAAGGAGATTGGGAGATTAGGAAATTTCCAGAAACCGCAAATTGTTTTTGAATTTTTTAATATTCCTCTTTAACTTTTCAACTCTTTTACGTAGTTCATGACACGAAGCCGTGTCCTCGATTTCTTTCCTTGCGTGGGCGAGTTTCTTCATCCGTACATGACATCTCTACAGTAGTTCATTCTTTTGCAGACGTTGGCAAACTACAAATCTTTCATGCTGTTTACCTTACGATGGACGGAATTATACCCCATGTACCTTACTATCATTATATTTTAGGTGTTTACTTTCACCAAATAAGAAACCATTGGAATCGGCCTTTATTTTTGTTCATGCGATGCTATAACACACATATCGCAAAATATTGTGTCTATGAGTGAACTTAACGCTTCCACCTCCATGTTTTGAGGTACCTAAAGTATGCCTTGACACTTAAACAAACCAAACATGTGTAATTCGCATTTGCGATCAAGTTCTGATAGTGAAATGACAGAGACTGCGTATTTCTACAAAGTCTCAGGCTTGGCATGTGAGCCTTTACTTGCTTACTTTAAAGCGCTGATGCCAAGGGACAAATCACACCAAAGGGGTCAACTTGTCGAGAGGCACAGTAGAAACGTGTGAATGATTACCAATGGTCACGCACAAAATAAGCAACAAGCATGCATTAATGTAAAGGAACTACCTGCCGTTCTCTTCGCTCGGTTTTCGCGAGGACTTCTCGTTTCTACGTACCCCCTAGTCTTATGTTTTCTACTCCACTCTTTCATGACTAAGATTTTTGAATTATTTACTTTATGGCAAGATACATTACCAAGATACGTGAATTCGTTAATTTTGCATTGGCATTTTGTTTAAGTCTTTCGTCAATCTTTTTTCCCTGACTCAACTTCAACTTTTTACGTCGTTTAATAAATTCATTTACAAGAATGCTTATTAATCCTTATTTTTGCGTAGGTTACGGTTTGTTCAGCCAAATCTGAAGCACGCCAATGCAACAACGCATTGAAAGTCATACCTTCGATTTGGTATGCTTCCCCCACGTTGAACATTTTGCATGCCTATAGTTGTTTTCTTAACATATTGAACTACCCATCAAATTATTCATTTGTCACAAAATCTTTAACTGTGTCTATTGTGACAGTTGAATCCTGTCGAGTCACGCGACGAAATTATGAATAGCTAGAATAGTGAGATGAGCTGTTGTAGAATGTCGGGCATATCGATTTCTAAGGTTTGTGATCGGATATATCTACCAACTTTACTTTGACGTTAATTATTATGTCGTTTTCCTTTCAATCATATTTTCATTGGAATCTCTTGCTGTGAGGAGATTTCAACCTTAACTCAATTATCAAACCAAATGTGACAAATTACTTACAATTTATCTAAGTCATTATCCCGACAGAGTTCTCCAGATTGAATTCTCGCCAATCAAATTATTCATTCGCCACAAAATATTTACATGTGTCTTTTGTGACAGTTGAATCCTGTCGAGTCAGGCGATAACATTATAAATAGCTATGTAGGAAAGTGAGATGAGCTGTTGTAGTATATCAGGCAAATCCATTACTAGCGTAACGTTTCAAATCTGTCACCAAGGTGATGGCCACAGCAGCATCCAAAACATGTCTCTGCGAAAGCCCCTCCTTTATTTCATAGGATTGAGTTTTCAAAGCAGTTTATTTTTATTGTTTCGTTGGCGAGAGTTTCTTGAACTGAACAGAAGAGGTGCTACCTTGATTACAGTATTTCTTTTCATTAGGAGATTTTCCCAAACAACAAATTTAACATGCCCCATATAACTCATGACAGGTAGTAAAAACACATCAGGTACCCAATCTATTGGTCGCTAAAATATATGAATGAATGAATTATGGCTGAGGTTTTTTATTTGCGAGCTTATATAAAGAAAGTTATAACCGTTTCACATCAATCATCAGACGCTTCAATGAGATGTTTACTTTCACCAACAAACAAAACACGGTTCTGTACGATGTCTTTTTTGATGTTCATGCGATGCTATTATACACATTTACCGCAGTATTGGGCCCATTGTGTGTGATTGTGAGTAAACTTAATGCTTCCACTTCCATGTTTTCAGGTACCTAAAGTATGCCCTAGGTTTAAACTGGCCACCAAACAGGTAATAATGGATGCAATTCATATTTGCGATCAAGTTCTGATAGTTAGATGACAGACACTGAGTATTTCTACAAAGTCTCAGGCTAGGCATATAATATGTGACTTTACTTTCGCCGAAGCCTTTTCGGGTGACTTAACTGATACAATCATACGCGTTTCATCAACTTTACGGAAGACAAGGATTTTCCTGCGGTAGACATATGTCTTATGGTAGTCTTATATCACACCAAAGGCGTCAACCGGTAGCTAGGCGCATTAAGAATGCTTCAATGAGTGAATAATTACCCGTGACTGCAGAAAAAAAAGCATTAAGCACCAAAGTAGTCGAACTTCCTGCTGTATTCATCGCTCGACTTGCCCGATGACTTCTCGTTTCAAAATACCCTCTAGTCCCCCGTTTTCTACTCCGCCGTTTATGACTTAGGGGAAGAAGACCGGGCAAGTATTCGTTCCTGCGAAGATATTGCCAAGATACGAGAATTCGTTCACTTAGCAATGGCATTTGTTTAAACAAGCTTCAGTCAATTGTTTCCCTTAACAACCGTTCAACGTTGTACGTCGTTTAATAAATCCTTTTATTACCAGAATGATTTATCCTTAACTGTGCGTCGATGACGGCTTGTTCAGCCAAATCTAAAGCAAACAATGCATCCAAAGTCATATCTTCGATTTGATATGCTCTCCCACGTTGAAAATTTTACATGCCTAGTTATTTTCTAAACAGATTGAATTTTCACCCATCAAATTATTCATTTGCCACAAAATCTTTTAACTGTGTCTATTGTGACAGCTGAATCCTATCGAGTCAGGCGACGAAATTATGAGTAGCCATTTAGACAAGTGAGATGAGCTGTTGTAGAATGTCGGGCATATCGATTTCTAAGATTTGTGATCGGATATATCGACCAACTTTACTTTGACGTTAATTATTATGACGTTTTCCTTGCAATCATATTTTCGTTGAAAACTCTTGCTATAACGAGATTTCAACCTAAAATCAATTATTAAACCAAATGTGACCAATTACATACAAAACATCTCACTCATTTTCCCGACAGAATCCTCCATATTGTGTTTATTCTTCATTTTCAATACAGTGTAACGTTTCAAATCTGTCACCTAGGTGATGGCCACAGCGGCATCCAAAACATGTCTCTGCGAAAGCCCCGGTATTTCATTGGATTGAGTTTTCAAAGCAGTTTATTTTCATTGTTGCGTTGGCGAGAGCTTCTTGAACCGACGCGGTGCTACCTTGATTACAGTCATTCCTTTCGTTAGGAGATTTTTCCCTAACCACCGTGACGAATTTACTATGCTCTATAACTCATGACAGGTAGAAAAACACACTACATGCCCTATCTATTAATCGCTAAAATATATGGATGCATGAATTATGGCTGAGGATTTTTATTTGTGGGCTTATTAGCTGTGGAAACGCAGCTATCTGTTGGCTGGGTAGCGTGTGTCGTTTGCGGGTCAAAGGTCAACCCCGCCACGGATAGCTGCGGGCCAACTACAAGCGACAGTGGGTCTAAGCTTATGTACGACGACACAACATGTATCGGAACTTTGAACGGCAAAATCAACCAAAGTGAGCGTAATTCAATAAAATGACCTATACCTGCCTGAACTCTGATTATTGATCATTCCCTTACTCCTTTTGTAAACAAAATTTCTGGTTCGTTTACGTAATTCGGCTGATTTTCCAAGGAGTGCTCAAGATTTTCACTCCAGCAGCGTACTTTGACTTCTATCGATATGCTAATAAGGATCTATGGAAATCCGGTCACGACATGCGACATGCGACCTGCGACTTCAAAACTGCGACATGCGTCCTGCGTGTTTGTCAAACTGCAACCATAGACAGTGGAGGGGGGAACTAGCTGCCACCTGCGGGTTTGACACTGCTACCCGCGAGATCACGACCTGATCCATGATTTTAGGTATTTGGTGTTTATTGAGAGTATGAAAAGCAGTCACAAGTAATATCAGTGATAGGTGGTGTCATTTAGGAAAGAGATGAGCTTTGATGACACAGCTGTGTTGGCCTACGTGTCGTTCGGTTGCTTTCAAAGTCCGGTTTCAAAGGGACAATACTCAACTTATCACCGATTTTCATGAATAAAATTTGTTTTGATAGGCCTACTTCAACAAGCATGTTGTCATATAATTATGTTGTTTCCTAAAGTGGTGGCTATTTCACAGATCGAAATGACCTAGTTTAGGCCTTAAGAAGTATTCTGTGGTTGTTGTACTTCGATTCGGTGACCATGCACCCTACCCAGCCTTAATGCAAGATTAATCGAACGTGGCTAAAACAACAGGAAATGTCCAGTCACATCGCAAGCACAGTTCGCCTCACGAATTACGCAACTAGAACACAGGCGAACAAACGAAGAAACAAAGAAAACACTAGTCTTCACAACGAAAACTATAGCAACAATATATATAAGAACACAAGCTATAAATACAGCAATGTGCGAAAACTGGGAACACATAGACAAGGACGATACACTATAGCCTGAATGAAATATTTCCACAACAACCGATCATCGCATACAAAAGAAATGATTAGCGATATACTGGTACAGGCAGATGCCATCAACTAAGCTGTTCGTGCAAAAAGGTGTTCGTGCGCAATTTTTCAGCGGGCGGGCAAATTTCAAAACTAATCCGCGGGCGGGGAGAAAAAGTCAGTATTTAGTGTGGGCGGGGAAGAAATTTCATTTTTTCAGTGGGCGGGGAGAAAATTTTTGATAGTGGGTAACGAAAAATACGAAGAGGGAGGGGAAGGTCGTGCTTGATAGAACTTGTGGGGATATATAAGCGCCTAACTTAGAGGGGCGCAATGTTCTAAGGTATAGTACTAGCTGCTTTTAAGGTTTTGCGCTGTCTTTGATTGCCTACAGGACATTAAGTGGGCAATGGGGAATGTCAGTAGTGGGGAGAGGGCAGTGGGGAGCTTGAATTGTTGTGGGGAGTTGGGAGCGGGCAGACAATAGATACTGGAGGGCAGTGGGCGTCAAAATTCAGTGGGAGGGCATTTTTCCCGTGTATGCTAGTAGGAGGGCAGTTACGAACAGCTCTAATTTTCCCTCCAAATTTTAAGTCAAGATCAAAAAAAAGTAAAATCGGTATATCAGCCTTCAAAACATGTTTTGTGATGATTTTGCGAAACTGATGAAATCTACCAGTTGGCGGCACCTGTACAGGCCAAAGTCCACGGCATTTGGAACAAGGCAAGAAACAAATACACACAAAACGATCCAAACATAATATTCTTGTTTCCCCGCTAGAAAAACAAGAGATCAACATCATAGACACAATATATAAAAATAAGAAAGAGATATACATAGACGACTGAGGAAGAGACCGAACTAGTTTCGAAACGTTGGGTCAAAGGATCACGGTTGTCTAAGACACACTCGACTACGCCCACGTCTCGCCATGGCTTATTTTAAAATTAACGACTCGACTTTGTAAATTTTCACAGTAACAGCTAAAACACAACTCAGACACTAAACACACCAAAGCACATACAAGACGAGATGGTTGATGTGTGAAGCCACTTTCCCTTTATTACATCGCCGTTGTGAAGTCGCAGGTCGCAGTTTGACAAACACGCGCAGGACGCAGGTCGCCGTTGTGAAGTCGCAGGTTACACCTAGTCCTAGTAGGTCTAAATGCCGAAGTCGCAGGTCGCATGTTTCAAACTCGCAGGACGCAGGTCGCAGTTTTGAAGTCGCAGGTCGCATGTCGCATGTCGTGACCGGATTTCCATAATGATCTGATAACATATCGATAGAAGTCAAAGATCGCTGCTGGAGAGAAAATCTTGAGCACTCCTTGGAAAATCAGCCGAATTAGGTAAACGTGACTGTCACGGTGTAATAAAGGGAGAGTTGCTTCACACATCAGCCATCTCGTCTTGTATGTGCTTTGGTGTGTTTAGTGTCTGAGTTGTGTTTTGGCTGTTAGTGTGGAAATTAACAAACGAGTCGTTAATTTTAAAATAAATATCACGTGTCACGTGACTAACTCCATTGATGTCAGTGAGTATAGGCATATGCTCTGGCTGATTTCTCTCTAAATATCACTAACTTTACAAAAACTATATAAATTTGGCCTGAAATAGTTTCATTCAGTGATATCTCTGCAATGTAGCTAAGAAAGTCATCCAAAGCCATTATCATAGCGAAAAAGTTGTCAGCTACGCTGACGCGATGTGATCCCTTACATGGCCCCGCACAGATCCTCTTCACGCTGTTATGGCTGCATTCACAAATACCTCGGGGGGGGGGGGGATCGAGAAAAATGAACAAGTTTTAAGATTTTTTTAAATGCCCCCTAACAAACTCACAATGCAATGATTTTGAAATCCCCCTCCCCCGTCGAAGGGATGGGACAGGAATTTCGGGTGGGTCGCAATTGTTTTCGCAACCATTTTTGAAGGGTCATAATATTTTCATGCATGCCTTTTGGAGAGTGTCACCATATTTTGCGCCAATATTCAAGGGTAAAATTTAGCTGATATAGTGCTTCATCCAAAAACATCAAATTACTATTTATGGACGTCTACTAGGCAGAATATGAACAATATCCCCATAAAATATAAGATATATCTGTACATATATGTTTGACTATTCATTTATTTGCACTTAGCATGAAGTGGCAGGGCAAAATTTCAGGTGTGTACAAGAAATTTGATTTTTAGATTTTATCGATAATTTGCTTCACTATACATAGTAGTCTAAGAGAGATCTGAACAATTTTTTTCCGATATACATTACTAATTATTATTTTCCTGACACGTGAATATCTTATATATCATAAACTTATATCTTGATCAAAAACATCATGAATGCGTCCATTTTGCCATTTTAATTCTTCCGAGTCAGCTTTTGAATTTATTTGCGGATGTTTAGAACAGCTAGTCTGGACGACAGTTTTTTAAATGTCCGATGAAGCGAACTGTCAAGCTTCTTTGGTCATATTGGACATTTATTTTCATTGATGATTATTTTGCAATTTTGAATATTCCTCTTTCACTTTATGCAGTTCATGACACGACGCCATGTCCTCGATTTCTTTCGTTGCGTGGGCGAGTTTCTTCATCCGAATCTGACACCTCTACAGTAGTTCATTCTTTTGCTGACGTTGGCAAACTACAAATCTTTTATGCTCTTTGCCTTACAATGGACGGAATAATACTCCATCTACCTTATTTATTGATCGCTAAGATATATGGATGAATTGAATATGCCTGTTTACCACCTGAGGTATTTTAATTGTGAGCTAACATAAAGAAAGATTTAGCCATTTCGCGTTATTCCTTCAATTTGTAACTCGAACTTTTCGTTCTACTTATGCGAAAGGTGAGGAGTCGATGAACCAAATCCGACGCTGAGCATTTTTGAAATACTTTCATATTGAATTTAACGATCAAAGAACATTTTGTATATGCGGCAACTCATTCCGTGGCCGAAAATTTCTCTCTGCATCGAGTATGACTGTGAGTGTTAGACCACAACGTTTGTAAAGGTGGAGGTAAAGACCGATTTTGTCTAGGTGATACAATGCATATATGATTACAAAATATAAATTAAAGAATTTGCCAATATCAAAGCTTTCAGACAATATATCCTAAAATGGGGTTAGGGGCATTTTCCAATGATGAGATTCCTAAATTACTGTATTGACAAGTAATATAAATTCCATCGTAAATGACCCGGTCATTAGTGAAGCAATAATATACCCCCTCCCGGCCCATAATGGACGAAAGCGAACTTGCAAGACGTAAAGTACGAGGCGAAGCCGAGTACATTGTGGAGTGCAAAGAGTTCATTATGGGGGCACATTACTGATATTATTTTATAGATTTGACGATGCCACCGTATTTGCAGAGTTAGAAAACATTTGGGCCTTATGCTGGATAATCGAATACATTATCAGTAATGATCTAGAGTGATGACATCACATAATTCACTGGTATTGACAAAGTTATCATATAATACAGCAGAATTTCTGCATTGGTGACATTTTAAAAATTTTTAGTATTCTCCTTTAACTTTTCAACGCATTTACGTAGTTCATGACATGTCACTGTGTCCTTGATTTCTTTTGTTGCGTGGGCGAGTTTTTTCATTCGAACCTGACACCCTTACAGTAGTTCATTCTTTTGCTTACGATCGTAACCCTCGTAAACAACAAATCTTTCATGCTCTTTACCTTTCGATAGACGGAATAATACTCCTTGTACCTTATTTATTGATCGCTAAGATATATGGATGGATTGAATGTGGCTGTTTACCACCTGAGGTATTACTAACTTCTCGCTCTACTTATATGCGAAAGGTGAGGAGTCGATGAACCAAATCCGACGCTAAGCGTTTTTGAAATACTTTCATATTGAATTTAACGATCACAGAACATTTTGTATATGCGGCAACTCATTCCGTGACCGAAAATTTCTCTCTACATCGAGTATGAACGTAGGCAGTGAGTGTAACACCACAGCGTTTATACATGAGGAGGTAAAGACCTATTTGGTCTAATCGATACAATGCAGACATGATTGCAAAATGTAAATCGCAGAATTGGCCAACCTAAACGGGGTTAGGGGCATTTTTCAATAACGAGATTCCTAAACTACTGTATAGCAAGTAAATATCAATTCAATCGTAGATAACGTGGTCATTACTGAAGCAATAATGTGCCCCTCCCATCCCATAATGGACAAATCAAAGCGAACTAAGACATAATGTACAGATTGAAGCCGAGTACATCATGGAGTGCGCCGTTTACTTGAGTGATGATTTGATGCACGTTTGTTATATGGTGGTGGGCATTTGGTATATAGAGATTGGCTTGTGATCTTTCAACCTTATTCATGTCAATTTTTATGTCGTTTTCCCTTCAATCTTCATTTCGTTAGAAACGCTTGCTATGACGAGATTTCAATCTAAACTTACTTATGATAACGCAAATTAAACAAATCCAACACAAGAAAACAGAATCCTCCATATTATGATTATTCTCAACTTTCCGTGTAGTGTCACTTTTCAAAATCTGTCACCTAGGTGATGGCCACGGCAGCATACAAACATGTCTCTGTGAAAGACCCTCCTTTATTTCATTGGCTTGAGTTTTCAAAGCAGTTTGCGTTGGCGAAAGTTTCTTGAACCGAAGCGGCGCTACCATGATTACATTATTTCTTTTCATTAGGAAATTTTCCCAAACCACAAATTTACTATGCCCCATAACTCATGACAGGTAGAAAAACACCCTATCTCTTGGTCGCTTAAATATATGAATGCATGAATCATTGCTGAGGTTTTATAAACTGTGAGCTATTATAAAGAAAGTTACAACCGTTTCACATCAATCATTATATTTTTTAGGCGTTTACTGTCACCAAAAACACTAACCATGGGAATCGGCCTTTATTCATGATCATGCGATGCTATTGAACACATATTGCACAGTAGTGTGCCCATTGTGTGTGTGCTTATGAGACTCAGTAAACTTAATGCTTCCCCATCCATGTTTTCAGGTACCTAAAGTATGCCTTACGTTTAAACTGGCAACCAAGCAGGTAATAATTCTTGCAATTTGCATTTGCGATCAAGTTCTGATAGTGAGATGACAGATTCTGAGTGTTTCTACAAAGTCTCAGGCTAGGCATATGTCACTTTACTTTCGCACTTAAAGCGCCGAAGCCAAAGCGGGGACTTGACTGATACAATCACACGCGGTTCACCAACTTCACGGATCCGAACTTTACCTGTGTCTATTGTAACAGTTGAATCCTGTCGAGTCAGGCAACGAAATTATAAATAGTGAGATGAGCTGTTGTAGAATGTAGGACAAATCGATTTCTAAGATTTGTGATCGGATGTCTTTACCAACTTTACTTTGAAGTTAATTATTATGCGTTTTCCTTTCAATGTTTTGTTCGTCGGAAGCTCTTGCTATAACGAGATTTCAATCTAAACAATCTAAACTCAATTATCAAACCAAAAGTGACCAATCACACACAATATATCCATCTCATTTTCACGACAGATATCCTCCGTGTTGTGATTATTCTTCATTTTCGATATAGTGTGACTTTTTAAATCCATCGTTCAGGTGATAGCCGTGGCAGCATCTAAAACATGTCTATGCGAAAGCCCTGCTGTATTTAGATTAAGTTTCAAAGCAGTTTACTTTTGCGTTGGCGAGAGATTCTTGAACTGAACAGAAGCGATGCCACCATGATTACAGTATTTCCTTTCATTAGGAGATTTTCCCAAGCAACAAGTTTACCATGCCCCATAACTCAGGACAGGCAGAAAAACACACTACGTACCCAATCTATTGATCGCTAAAATATATGAATGCATGAATTATGGCTGGGTTTTTTTATTTGTTAGCGAATATAAAGACAGTTACAACAGTTTCCTATCAATCATGAGACTTTTGAGACGCTTACTTTCACCAATAAACAAAACATGTATCTCTGCCTTCATTGATGTTCATGTGATGCTATCATACACATATCGCACAGTACTGTGCCCATTTTGTGTAGTTATGAGTAAACGTAACGCTTCCCCATCCATGTTTTCAGGTACCTAAAGTATATGCCTTAGATTTAAACTGGCAACCCATCAGGTAATAATTCTCACAATTCGAATTTGTGATCAAGTTCTGATAGTTAGATGACGGACACTGAGTATTTCTACAAAATCTCAAGCTACTCAAATGGGACTGCACTTTCGCACTTTAAAGCGCCGAAGCCAAATTGGGTGACTTGACTGATACAATCACGGTTCACCAACTTTACGGAAGACCCCAGGCATTTCCTGCGGTAGACCTACGTCTGATGCTGGTCTTATTTACACCAAAGAGGTCAACTGGTAGTGAAGCGCATTAGAAATGCTTCAACGTATGATATAATTACCCATGATCACACACAAAATAAGCAACAAGCATGAAATAATGTAAAGGAACAACTTGTCGTTCTCTTCGCTCGATTTTCCCGAGGACCTCTCGTTTCAACGTATTTCCTAGTCGCCCGTTTTCTACTCGTGCTAGGACCAGACTGGACAAGTATTCTTTCATGGCAAGATACATATATTATTGAATTCGTTCATTTTGCAATGGCATTTGTATAAACATCTTTAATTCGTCAATCTTTTTTCTCTCGCCAAACTTCAGCTTTTTACGTCATTTAATAAATTAGTTTACGAGATGAATCCTTATTTTTGCGAAGGTGACTGCTTATTCAGCCTAATCTGAAGCAAACAATGCATTCGAAGTCATATCTTCGGTGTGGTATTCTCTCCCACATTGGACATTTTGTTTCTACTTATTTCTGAACAGATTGAATTCTCACCCATAAATTATTCATTTGCCACAAAATCTTTAAATGTGTCTATTGTGAGAATTGAATCCTGTCGAGTCAGGCTACGCTGTTTAGAAAAGTGCGATGAGCTGTTGTTGTTAATGTCAGGTAAATCGATTGGGTTTGTGATCGGAATAGTATCTCTACCAACTTTACTTTCACGTTAATTAAATCTGACAAGAAAATTTTACTAATCTCATGACAGAATCCTCCATATCGTAATTATTTTTAATTTTCCGACTTTTTAAATTCGTCACCCAGGTGAAGGCAACGGCGGCATCCAAAAGACGTCTCTGCGATAGCCCTTCAGCATTTCACAAGATTGAGTATTCACAGTCCTTTCGGCTCAGTCACAATCAGGGTGCTCTAGAGTGTTTCACTTTTGTCAAAATTTCATCTTGTAGACACATATCTAAATTTACTAAATTCACAAAGCTTAAGGTTT
>LD362518.1:74258-84924 GCA_001465055.1 Ptychodera flava
TTGCCTTCAGCAATACTGCCTTGTTATGTTTAAAGTCATTATATGATTATATAGAGGGCGCCCGCCTTCGGACACTTCCTTTGAGCGTGCAAACTTTCATTCGCTTTACCCGATGCGTGAGTTCCTGAGGGGTACATCACTCAAATCTCAATGGATGGAACGGATTTTACGGGAGTTGGGACTTGGAAATGTCTTGCAGAAATTCACAGACGAATGAGTCGATCCTAAAGTAATGATCTCATTATCAGATGGTCAGCGTCTTTGCGGGAGTACGATTGGTGATCGTTCAATACTCCTGTGTAAGTGCGAGAGCACAGTTGCACCGGACGAGAGTGCGGCGCAAGTGTAAGTGATCCCATCGCTGCTAGCAGTGCAGGTCTACAGTCAAATTTGCGACGAGATGTATCGTATTTGTCGATATGTCGTATTTCTGCAGTAAACAATGTAAGACCATGGAGGTAGCAGTCTACCTCCATGGTAAGACGAGGGCGGACACGGCGGGAGAGACGTCAAACATGAAGTTCGATCTTGGATTGGACGGTAACATTCTTGTGTTTAGCTGATCGAAATACAGCTGTAGTTCTTGTGTTTAGCTAAACACAAGAATATTGCATTCCACGATCTAGTCGTGGAAACGCAGCTATCTTTTGGCGGGGTAGACAAGCGTGCGTCGCTATGCGGGTCATCAAATGGTCAACGCCGTGGCGGTGTTGACCTTTTGATGATCCGCATAATGAAGCACGCTACCACGCCAACAGCCCTGTCCCCAGGACAATCAACCGATATCCGCCCTGCCCTACAAAAAAACCTAAAATTTGCTCCCCTACCACCTAAAAACATGTCCCCTGCCCTAGCAAAATTAAAATTTCCCCTCCCCCCAAAAATTGCTCCTGGAATAGCTTTTTCGATGAATAGCTTCGTTGGCTGCACCTGTGATGTTCCCCTCAGGAACTCATGCGTCGGGCAAAGCGAATGAAAGTTTGCACGCTCAAAGAAAGTGTCCGAAGGCGTGCGACCTCTATATAATCATATAATGACTTTAAACATAATAATAAAGACGTTACACATAATAATAATGGCGTGCACACATAATATATTGACGCTACTAAATAATATATTTACATTACCTTATAATGTAATGGCCTTTTCAATTCATATATTGCTGTGATCTAACAATATATAAGCACTACTTAATCATATACTATTATTGACTCGAAATATAAAGGCATTGCCTATTCACATGTAGATGTCACCTAATTATATATTTACGGAACCTTATCATATATTTACACAACCTCATAATATAAAGGCGTCACCTAATCATATATTGACACGACCTAATCATATATTGATGTCACCTAATTACATAATAACAGCACCTTATGATATATTGATACCACCTTATAATATAAAGGCGTCACCTAATCATATATTGACACGACCTAATCATATAAAGGCATTACTAAATCATATATTGATATCACCTAATTATATAATAACAGCACCTTATGATATATTGACACCACCTTATAATATAAAGATGTCACCTAATCATATATTGACACGACCTAATCATATAAAGGCATAACTAAATCATATATTGATGTCACCGAATTATATAATAACAGCACCTTATGATATATTGATACCACCTTATAATATAAAGGCGTCACCTAATCATATATTGACACGACCTAATCATATAAAGGCATTACTAAATCATATATTGATATCACCTAATTACATAATAACAGCACCTTATGATATATTGACACCACCTTATAATATAAAGATGTCACCTAATCATATATTGACACGACCTAATCATACAAAGGCATTATGAAATCATATATTGATGTCACCTAATTATATAATAACAGCACCTTATGATATATTGACACCACCTTATAATATAAAGATGTCACCTAATCATATATTGACACGACCTTATCATATAAAGGCATTACTAAATCATATATTGATGTCATCAAATTATATAATAACGGCACCTTATGATATATTGATACCACCTTATAATATAAAGGCGTCACCTAATCATATATTGACACGACCTAATCATATAAAGGCATTACTAAATCATATATTGATATCACCTAATTATATAATAACAGCACCTTATGATATATTGATACCACTTTATAATATAAAGGCGTCACCTAATCATATATTGACACGACCTTATCATATAAAGAAATTACTTAATCATATGTTGATATCACCTAATTATATAATAACAGCACCTTATGATATTTTGATACCAACTTATAATATAAAGGCGTCACCTAATTATATATTAACACGACCTTATCATATAAAGGCATTACTAAATCATATATTGATGTCATCTAATTATATAATAACAGCACCTTATGATATATTGATACCACCTTATAATATAAAGGCGTCACCTAATCATATATTGACACTACCTAATTATATAAAGGCATTAACTAAATCATGTATTGATTTCACCTAATTATATAATAACAGCATCTTATGATATATTGATACCACCTTATAATATAAAGGCGTCACCTAATCATATATTGACACTGCCTAATCACATAAAGGCATTACTTATATTGATGGCAACCAATTATATAATAACAGCACCTTATGATATATCGACACCATCTTATAATATAAAGGCATCACCTAATCATATATTAACACGACCTTATCATATAAAGGCATTACTAAATCATATGTTGATGTCACCAAATTATATATTAAGGGCACCTTATGATATATTGATACCACCTTAAAATATAAAGGCTAACTGTCAGGCTTCTTTGTTTGACCAATTATTCCTATGACGAAATCCCGACCAAAACTACTATATTATCAAGTAAATATAAATTTAATCGTAGATGACTTGGTCATATTGGACATATTTCTTCATTGGTGATTATTTTGCTATTTTGAACATTCCTCTTTCACTTTATGCAGTTCATGACTCGACGCCATGTCCTCGATTTCTTTCGTTGCGTGGGCGAGTTTCTTCATCCGAATCTGACACCTCTACAGTAGTTCATTCTTTTGCAGACGTTGGCAAACTACAAACTTTTCATGCTCTTTACCTTACAATGGACGGAACTATACCCCGTGTATGTTGTTTATTGATCGCTAAGATATATGGATGGATTGAATGTGACTATTTGCCACCGGAGGTATTTTAATTCTGATTAATTGTGAGCTCATATAAAGAAAGTTTTAGCCATTTCACATAGTTTATTCAATTTGTGTCACTAACCTCTCTCTTTATGTATGCGAAAGGTTATGGTTCGATGAACCAAATCCGACGCTGAGAATGTTTGAAATACTTCCATATTTAATGTAACGATCAAAGCTCATTTTGTATATGTGGCAACTCATTCCGTGACCGAAACATTCTCTCTGCATCGAGTATGACTGTGAGTGTAACACCACAGCGTTTGTGCAGGTGGAGGTAAAGACCGATTTGGTCTAGTCGATACAATGCAAATATGATTACAAATTGTAAATCACAGAATTGCCAATACCAAGGCTTTCAGAAAATACATCCTAAAGTGGGGGTTATGGGTATTTTCCGATGGCGAGAGTTCCACCTAATTTGCAATATTACCAAGCAAATATTAATTGCATCGAAGATGACTTGGTCATAACTATAACATATTTGTTTAATGGTGTGTTTTTTGAATTTTTGATATTCTCCTGGAACTTTTCAACTCATTTACTTAGTTCATGACACCGTCGCCGTGTCCTCGATTTCTTTTCTTGTGTGGGCGAATTTCTTCATCCTCACACTATTATTTACAATAGTCCATTCTTGGAGCTGAGTAGTTCACAAACTACAAATCTTTCACGCTCTTTACCTTACGATGGATGGGAAGACAGTTACAACCGTTTCACATCAATCATTGTATTTTTAGGTGTTTACTTTCACCAAAAAACAAATCATTCGAATCGGCCTTTGTTCATGTTCATGCGATGCTATTATACACATATCACCCAATATTGTGTCTATTGTATGTGAGTAAACGCTGCCACCTCCATGTTTTCAGGTACCTGAAGTATGCCTTGCGCTTAAACAAACCAAACAGTTGTCATAAAGCTTGTAATTCGCATTTGCGATGAAGATCTGATAGTGAATTGACAGATATGCGTATTTCTACAAAGTCTCGGACTAAGCCTGTGAGCCTTTACTTGCGTACTAATAGCGCTGAAGCCAAAGGGACAAAATGGGTGACTTGACTTATAGAATCACACGCGCTTGATCAACTTTAGGGAAGGCAAGTCTGTCCTATGGTAGTCTTATATCACGCCAAAGTGGTTAACTGGTCGCGAAGCACAGTGAAATGCTTTAACGTGTGAATAGTTACCAATGATCATACATAAAATAAGCAACAAGCGCTAGCATGCATTAATCATTCGTCAATCTTTTTCCCTTACCAAACCTCAACTTTTTTACGTCATTTATTAAATTCATTCATTTAGAAGAATGCTTATTAATTCTTATTAGCTCACGTGTGTAAACACGTGGGCTAATGTCATAGCCATGTCTGTCTGTCTGTCCGTGTGTGTGTGTGTGTTAGTGTGTGTGTGTGTGTGTGTGTGTTTGTGTCTGTCTTTCTGTTTACACGATAACTCAAAAACGCTTGAACGGATTCAAGTCAAATTTGGTACACAGGTACTATATGCTACTGGCAAGAACTGATTAGATTTTGGTTAGTGTGGCTTGCATATTAATGAAGTTATGCAATATCGTTTTTTTTCCATACAATGGTTTCCCTATGGAGACGGTAATGACAGTGTAGACATGTATCAAGAAATACTGCACAAAATTTCATGAAACTTTTCACAGATGACAATCTCAGAACATTATGATAATACTGTGAGTGTCATGTCAATTATCTTCTCATTTGCATATTTAATGAACTTTTGTTATTTGTGAGATAACTCTGAAATTCCTGCACCAAACTTGATGATACTTGCAACAAATATTGATCTGATATATATCTAATTATACGTAGAAGCATTGGGCAGTGTCAAGTTAATAAATAGCTCATTTGCATATTTTATGAAGTTTTGTAATAAGTCATATAATTCCGATATAACTTTACCAAATGTGATGAAATCTGCTGCAGATACTGATCCGACTGATATCTAACTGTAGTGTAAAGCATTTAGTAGTGTGAAGTTAATTAAGGGCTCATTTGCATATTTAATGAACTTTGTAATTAGTGATATTACTCTAAATTACAGCTTTAAATTTGATGAAACTTGCTAAGGATGATGATCTGATAAATATCCAATTGTACTGAGAAGTATTGAGCAGTGTCAAGTTAATAAATAGCTCATTTGCATATTTCATGAAGTTTTATAATTAGTCATATAACTCCAAAATAACTGCATCAAATGTGATGAAAACTGCTGCATATACTGATCCGACAGATATCTAACTGTGTTGTAAAGCTTTTAGTAGTGTAAAGTTAATGAAGGGTTCATTTGCATATTTAATAAACTTTTTAATTAGGTATGTAGCGCTGAAATTACGGCACCAAATTTTGTGAAACGTGCTACAGATATTGATTTGATAAATATGTAATTGTGCTATGAATCATTGAACGGTGTCAAGTTAATTTAGGGTTTATTTGTATATTTTATGAATTTTCTAATTAGTCACATTACTCTAAAATTACAGCATTGAACTAAATAAAACGTGCTACAAATGTTTATCTGATTGGTATCTAATTGTCCAATGAAGCATTGGGCAGTGTCAAGTTAATTAACAGCTCATTTGCATATTAAATAAAGTTTTGTAATTAGTGATTAAACTCTGAGAGTACTGTGCGATGTTGAAAAAAACCTGCTACATATAGTGATAACATATATCTTATTGTTTTGTGAAGCGTACTACTATTAATGAACCTGTTGTAAAACACGTGAGCCTATTCAGTTCATATATAGATCTGGTTTTATATTATGTCGTCGGACAATCGGAAACTCGTGCTTTGACGAGATTTCAACCTAAACTCAATTATAAAGCCAAATGTGACCAATTACACACGATAATCACGTGACATCTAAATTATTTTCACGACAGAATCCTCCATATTGTGATTATTCTTCATTTTCAATAGAGTGAAACTTTTCAAATCCGTCACCCAGGTGATAGCTACGGCAGCATCCAAAAAAAGGCTCTACGAAAGCCGCTCCTGTATTTCATTGGACTGAGTTTTCAAAGCAGTTTATTTTTACATTTCTATTGGCGAGAGCTTCTTGAACTGAACAGAAGAGATGCTACACGATTACATATTTCCTTTCATTAGGAGATTTTCCCAAACAACAAATTTAACATGCCCCATAACTCATAACAGATAGAAAAACACACCAGGTACCCAATCTATTTGTCGCTAAAATATATGGATGCATGAATTATGGCTGAGTATTTTTGTGCTAATATAAAGAAAGTTACAACCATTTCACATCAATCATCAAGCAATTGTGACCTTTACTTTTCACTAAATAAACAAAACATCGTTTTTTGCCTTTATTGATGTAAATGCGATGCTATTATACACATATAGCGCCGTATTGTGCCGATTGTGTGTGCTTATGAGTAAACTTAATGCTTCCACCTCCATGTTTTCTGGTACCTAAAGTATGCCCTAGGTTTAAACTGGCAACCAAACAGGTAATAATTGATGCAATTCATATTTGCGATCAATTTCTGATAGTCAGATGACAGACACTGAGTATTTCTACAAAGTTTCAGGCTAGGCATATGCGACTTTACTTTCGCACTCTAAGCGCCGAAGCCAAATCGGGTGACTTGACTGGTACAATCACACGCATTACACCAACTTTACGGAAGACCAGGCATTTCCTGCGGTAGACCTACGTCTTATGCTAGTCTTATTTACACCAAAGTGGTCAAGTGGTAGTGAAGCGCATTAGAAATGCTTCAACGTGTGATATAATTACCCATAATCACACATAAAATGAGAAACAAACATGCATAATGTAAAGGAACTACTTGCCGTTCTCTTCGGTCGATTTCCGCGAGGACTTCTCGTTTCAACGTACCCCCTAGTTGCCCGTTTTCTTCTCCACTGTTAGAACCAGACCGGGCAATTATTCTTTCATGGCAAGATACATGTATTACCAAGACACGTGAATTCGTTCATTTTGCAATGGCCTTTTTGTAAACAACATTTAGTCAATATTTTTTCTCTCGCAAACCTTAAACTGTATAGGTCATTTAATAAAATTCATTTGCAAGAATGCTTATTAATCCTTATTTTTGCGTAGGTGACGGTTTGTTCGGCCAAATCTGAAGCAAACAATGCATTCGAAGTCATATCTATGGTTTGGTATTCTCTCCCACATTTCTGAACAGATTGAATTCTCACCCATAAATTATTCATATGCCACGAAATCTTTAAATGTGTCTATTTTGAGAGTTGAATCCTGTCGAGTCAGGCTACGCTGTTTAGAAAAGTGCGATGAGCTGTTGCAGAATGTCAGGTAAATCGGTTGGGTTTGTGATCGGATAGTATCTCTACCAACTTTACTTTCACGTTAATTATTGTGTCGTTTTCCTTTCACTGTCTTCTTTTCGTTCAAAACTCTTGCTATGACGAGATTTAAACCTATCTCAACTCAATTATCAAACCAAATCTGACCAATTACACACAAGACAATCTTACTAATCTCACGACAGAATCCTCCATATCGTGATTATTCTTAATTTTCCAACTTTTCAAAGTCGTCACACATGTGAAAGCATCAAAAACATGTCTCTGCGATAGCCCCTCCCGCATTTCACAAGATTGTGTATTCAAAGTAGTTTATTCTTACTTTTGCGTTGGCGAGAGCTTCTTGAACTGAAGTGGTGCCACCATAATTACAGGAGGTATTTTATTTGGACACTTTCCAAAACCATAAATTTACCATGCCACTCATTTCATCGCGAAGAGAGTTACACACTACATAAGCTATCTATTGATCGCTGAAATATGTGGATGCATGAATTATGGATGAGCGTGAGCTATTATAAAGAATGTTAAAACCGTTTAGTATTCTATCATCAGATTTTTTGAGACGTTTACTTTCACTAATAAACAAAACATGTATCTCTGCCTTTATTGATGTTCATGCGATGCTATTATACACATATAGTGCAGTATTGTGCTCATTGTGCGTGTTTACTCGTGTTAAAAGCCCCTAGGCCATTGGGACAAATCGGGTCGGACTTGCCTGATACATGCAAACACGGTTCACTGCACCAGCTTTACAGGAGGCAAAGATTTTATGGCTGTAGACATATGTCTTGTAGGTTTATACCACACCCTTGGGGCCAACCGGTGGTGAAGGCGTTATAAATGCTTCAATGTAAGAATAATTACCCACGATCACACAAACAAGTAAGCAAGCAACAAGCATCCGTCAAAGTGGAGACACTACTAGCCATGCGTACGATTCTGTGTCATTACAACTTCGCCGATGATAACTTGTACACCTATTCATGCCTGTTAATCAGATGCGAAAAGCGCCACCTGTATGCATTTCGTGGCGAAGTGTAAATGAAGTTAGTTTGCTAACAGTATTAGGTAATGAGGGGATTAATGATACATCACCGGATAAAAACGATAATTATCCTCGGAAAATGTTTTCACTTCAAGCCCGACTTTCTAAACTTAAGCTAATTTCTAAATTTAGAACTATTTAGAAAGTGATAATTATCGTTTTTGGCTAAACTTTCTGAGTTTAGATTTAGATTTAGACAATTCTAATTTAGATTTCTAAACTTCTAGCTAAACTTTCTAAAAACGTTAAAAACTCAATTCCGCACCTTAATGGGGCTGAGGCACTGCCTGCCGTTTTCAGCGCTCGACTTCCCGAGGACTCCCTAGTCCACCGTTTCCTATCTCACGGTTGTATTACCTTGGATCAGCACGTGATGGAAAAACCCTATTTAGTCTGCGTTCATAAATAAAAATTAGGGGGGAGGCTGGAGGAATCGCGATTGAAATCTTATTTTTTTCAGATCCCCCTCAATACCCTAAAAAGTGTCCAAGTCCCTCGTCTATATGAGGAACATTTTCAAGTTCCCCCAACTATTATATAGCCACATATTTATTAGGGGTGCACGCATAGAAAAAATACATATGTATTGGGCAGTTCCGCTCGTACATTATCAGCATTACCTGTTATTAGCAGTTTGTAGAGCCGTCCATATTTCTAAGGCAAGTTCTTAAATTGACTAAGGTTCCAAGACATAAAAATTGACCTTTTTTAGCTAACGATTCTCTCATCCTGTATGTTTTGTCATGGCATTCTTGATTAAGGAAAGCCATATTGCGCTCTTTTCTTACGTGGTCATCTCAAGCGACAGAATTCTATGAATTAAAGTTTTGTTACTAAAAAAATAACAAATTCGTTCAATACGACTCATTCGTCCTTCAATTTCAGAGAAACATGAGTAAATTCATGAGCATTCTGACCGACTGTGGTGTCTTTTGCTTTGTTTCCGCTGATCTAGTCAATAACGCACTGAAAATATCAAGAACTATGGCTAGAACGGGGCTACAAATCGCTTTTAGAATATTTTCAATATATATCGAGCAATGAAGAAGTGGACAATATTTGTTATCTGACTATTTCGGTGATACGATATCATTGTACTTAGTGAACTTAAAATAGCACGTTGAATGCAGAAGTAGTGATAGATAAATAAACAAATGACATTTTTCCGTTTCCCGTATCTTGCACCATATTAGGTAAATAAGGATACTCAAAATGACGAAAGTGTCTGATTTAGTAGTTTGAATCACAAGGTACTGGCACCAACATGATGATAGAGGTGGTAATCTGTCATTTTTGGACAGGAGCTAACATTGTATTGCAGTGTATGTGTGTGTATGTGTGTGCCCTTCAATGGGGACGATCTTTCTGAAAACGGCTGATCAGATTAAAATGAAAATTAATATATATGTTTCTATATTTTAAGAAATTATGGTGAAGGCATTCAATGTACATACCTTTTAATACCGCAGTCATGAATGTGGCTATTTACTGCTGACTTGTGTGATATTTGCATATCTAATTACGTTTGCAAAAATATTGATATCCATTAAAGTGATTTGTGGTATTTCTGACACAGTATCCAGCGGATCTCATAAATGTGGATTTAGATCGCATATACATTTTAGGCTAATTTACATGATTTTAAATTTTCAAACAACAAAGACGAAAGTATGTAAACGGCTTATGATGGCGCTATACAAAGATCTTGAAGCTCGCAGAACCATGTGCTCAGTTTCAAATATTATCTTGGAGCCTTCGCTATCTTGTTTAAAGAATGATTATTCGGCGCAGATAACAATTCATAAAATAACAATATTTGACATTTGCAACTGCTTTTATGTCATAAATAAACAAGTTTTTGAATTCACTAAATGTCAGATGACCTTGTAGTTTACAAATCATCATGAGAAGACAGGGCTACGTAAGCCTTATTTCATTATGTCTTGTTTTGGAAACGGGGATAAAACGATAAATCAAAGTGAGACTTGAGTGGACACCGTGGGTCATCAGTATGTATTAGGGAGATGGTGCAGTGGCAAAGAATGTGAAATTTTCAGAAGAGTTACTTTCAGAA